>JBAGKO010001712.1:0-12136 GCA_037177275.1 Acacia concinna | reverse complement strand
ATTTTTTCTTTCGGCAACACCGTTTTGAGCTGGTGTATCTACACAGGAGGATTGGTGAATCATGCCAAGATTTTTCATATAGTCAGAAAATTGGGTAGAAAAATATTCTTTATCATTATCACTATGAAGGATTTTCACACAGATACCAAATTAAGTCTTAATTTTAGAACAGAAATGGCGAAAATGATCAAACAATTTAGAACATTGTTTCATTAAATAAAGCCATGTTGTCAGGGAATAATCATCAACAAAGGTGAAAAAATAATGAAAGCCAGATTTATATGCAATGGGACACAGACCCCAAACATCAGAATGGACTAACTCAAAAGGAGATGTAGCCCATTTATTGACTCAAGGTGGCAAATGCACACGTCGATGTTTAGCATACTAACAAGACTCACATGCTAAAATTGACATAGAAGAAAACTAAAGATACAACTGTTTTAAAATTGAAAGAGACACATGCCCCAAACGACAATGAATTTCAAATAGTGATGGTTCACCAGAACAAGCAATGGAACACAACACCGGATCGTCAAGAAAATAATGGCTGTCAGATTCATAACCTCTACCAAAGATACTCTTCGTCAAAAGATCCTAAATCAAACAATAATCAGGGTAAAAGGACACACAACAATTTAACTGACGAGTAAGTTTACTAGGGGAGAGAAGATTAAATGTGAGATTAGGCACATTAAGTACAAATGACAATGAAATACTGGAGGTAGGTACAACAGTGCTAAATCCAATAACACGAATAGGTGAACCATTGGCGAAAAATATGGAAGAGGGATTGGCATATGATGTATAGGAAGAAAATAAACGATGATTACCTGTTATATGATCATTAGCACCAAATTCTATGATCCACTTTGTGGAAGAAGTAGCCAAGCCTGAAGGTTGATTACCTGTAGCAAGTGTATTTGAAGATGGAGTGGGAGTACCAGAATCATCCATAGTAGAAGAAGCAGATAATCAACCAAAGAATAGTCAAAGGACTATCGTAAGAGAACCCATGAACAACTCAGTAATCACAAATTGATCACAACCACACAACTTGAAGCAAACAACAATGCCAACAACTACCAATAACAAGATAAGGACTAAAGAAACTCACAAGTTGCTATTGTAAATCACAAAGGAACCAAAAACAGCCTAAAATGATGAAAAACTAAACATAAATGCCAAATACAACCTGAAAACAACTGAATTGGGTCACAAAACCACCTGAATATTATAGAGGACATTGAGACGGACACAATAGTGTCAAGATCACCAAAAAATGCCAACTATGGAGGGCACACATGTTGATCAAAGATGGCACATGAAAAGTCAACGCTGGAGAACAGTGAGATTTGGATGGCGGGTGGGGGCACGTAAGGGATTGTAATAGCTTTCCATCAATGGTGCTAGACTCATCTCGATGTGCTGAATCCAACGAGCTAACGTGTGGCTCAATTTGACCTCTAACGAGAGAGATCGAGACGAAACAGAAGGAAGAACCTACTGCCGACAATGAACGAGAACAAATTGATAGAACTAAATAGAAGAGGAATGCAAACAGAAGCCCTAGCGATTGTTTTGCTCTGATACCATGTAATGTACAAGAGAGAAAAGTGTATTCTCTTTATTCCGTGAAAATAATCTGTACAAGCCTACATCTATATATACATGTAAGGAGAGCCTAGGGAGTAATAGGAATTAATTGTGTGCTGATTGTGTTTCCATATAATCCTTGATTTATTTCCCTACTTATATGATTCTAACATTAATTATATGATTCTAACAATATTAAAAAAAAAAGAGGAAGAACCAAAGCTTTCCAATGAACTTAGAACATGCACACGCAAGCACCACAAATTTCATGTCTAGTAAGTGAAATTCCATTTTCACGTCAGGGTAAACTTCTAAAAGATTGGCTTCACTGTACACAAATTACATCTTACACTAATACCTCAATCACTTCAAAAATCAGAGAAACTGAGATGAAGTTGAGGGATATATCTCACCGAATTAGGCAATCATCCAAGAGGAAGGATCTACCAATTATAAAATCCCTATATTTCTACAAGATAATTGTAATATCCCAAATTTCCTATAAGAAAACTAAGCAAACAGTTAATTCAATAAATATTGACTTTTTTGGAATTTCCAGAAAGGTGTTGTAGAGACAGCCACCTTGTAGTAATATTTTGGATGATCAAATGCTGTCAAAAAATTATGATATTTTACAAGAACACAGTAGACATCATAAGCTTTATATTGATGGGTTAACCAAATTTATTGGATTTATATATTAGGAGATATGAATTTTTTAATCTTGCTCAGTGAAATTCGCTGGTTTCTGAATCAGTGTCCAAAAACGAATTTTCTGGGAAATTCCTGATCTTTGTTGATCAATGAAATTATTTTTCCCTAAAACTAGACTCAATAAGGGACATTTTTGCTTTGGAATTACTTAAATTGGACATCTGTACAATTAGAAATGAATTTTCAAAATTGGGTGAAAATTCTGTTCAGAAATCCGAAAATTTCAGAAATATAAGGGTAAAATGGTTTTTTGCTAAATAATTAAAAAGAAAATTATTTTCTCTAGACCCCAGAGGCAAGTCGGTTAGAGGAGAGGGCAGAAATAAATTTTACTTGGTCTAAATAAAAATCAAGCAAGGGGAAGAAGTGGACCAATGAAACAAACAAAAAGTGGGCCAATGAGAGAACAATCACATGTCCACCTTTATGTTGATCTTTAAAAGTGTTTCTTCACCCTTCTAAGGCCATAGAAGGTTGGCCAAAACTGCAGAAAAGGAGAGACGAAGAACAAGCCTAAGCAAGCACACCAAGGTTCCATAACTTGGATTTTGAAGGTAAGATACCATAAAACGTTGATTTTTTTTTGTGGTTTTTGTTATCTAGGACCTCTCTTCACCCTTTTCTCATATCAATTTGTTGGTTTGAAGGAAAAATCATAATAAGAAAGAGATGGGATGTTTCAGCTTAGAGGGAAAAGAAGAGATAAATCAAAGGTAACTTCCAAAACTTCGATTCTTCCAGTTCAAGATTACTGTTATGGCTGGTTGTGGTATGAATTTGTGGTTGCTTGGCTTGGTTTGGACTTGTTTTGTAATTTGGGAGGTATGAATCCTAAGGGGAGGTTCTACCCAAATTTTAATTGGTCATGTAAGGAATGAATTAGATGGCATAAACAAGTGATTTAATGTATAGAGAAGGTGTTTACTGAAAAAGAAAATGCAACATCCATTTTCCCCAATTTTTGTAGAATTTCATCCAGACCTTGTTTGGGCATGATAGAGGTGGATTTTGGTGGTTTAGATGCTTCTAATGGATTTGGAATGGAAAAATTGTGTGGGGTTAAGGTTGGGAAATCACTTTGGAAGCATTATGATTGAAATTGACATTTTTGCCTAAAATGAGTAACATTTCAGTTTGACCCTAGATTAGAGATAAGGAGTTGGAATTTGGTAATTTTGAGGCCATAAATGGATTTAGCATGCAAAATTGTATAGGGATAGCTTGGGTCATAATTTTCAGAATAGTGGAATTACATCGGTGCAAAAGGAAAGAGACTGGTATCTCTAAGGGCAATTCCGCAAATGTACATTTTGAGTGGACTTAACTAATTATATGAGTTTGGAAGTAAATATTGAATGAGTAGTAACTCATTCCATATATATTTGGCATATTAGGATTCGATCTTTGCCCGGTAGACCAACAAACTGATCCGAGAAAGGACAAGCAAGCTGGAAAGGTGTCCAGGTAGTACTACTTTCTTTTATACTCTATGAAATTATATATGCTCTTGTTTACCCTTTATACAATACATATATATATATTCATGGTGTCTACAAGCACTTTGCATTCATGATGTCTTGATGACACAATACCACAACAGTGGTACAGAGCAAACCGCAATAGCGGTGCAAAACAATACCACAATAGTGGTATAGAGTAAACCGTGATAGCGGTATACAACAAGCCACAAAAGTGGCACGGAACAAGTAAGGGTTCAACGACAATTGACCCTGAATACATGTGCACATTTTTGTTGATCACATAGCAGGAGCCAAGGTTGTAGGCCCTGAGTTTGCTTGTTACAGTAGAAACATGTTATGATTGTTTTATTGATAATGTGGTGCATTGCATATCTGTTTATTGAATTTAGCATGAATGAATGTTGATACTACTGAGATTTTTTTGAATCTCACCCTTTCCAATATAATATCATTCAGTCAGCTGGTCAATGCTGTTACAAGGGCAAAGACGTAGACCCAGGCAAAGGAAGAACTGTGGCACGCTAACGTTACCATGAGACAGCTACAGTAGTGCAGTTTTGTTTGACTTTTAAGTCTTCTAAAGTTTGTGAAATCCTGTGGGATAGTGTAAAGACCTAAGGGCTATATAAATATATATAAGTATATATTGATACTATTTATGCTTGCCATTCGAACTGCGCTCTATTATTTTGATTAATGTCTAATAGAAAGAGGGGTTTGACACATTGACTCTCTTGTTGAAAGCCTGGGTCAAGTGTGAGTCTTCATAATATTTGAGAAACTGTGTATGTGTACTATTCCTATATGAGAGCAAAAATGTATGTTAATGGACATGCAAGGGTATATGTAATGTTTTGTTGTTGTTTGTGTGTATACGTAAATAATTACAATACCTCCTTCATTCTTGATGATGCAAAATTGTATGACCATAACTGGCACCCTTGTCTGTGGCATGTTGTTTTTCTTGTAGGCATTGTCAACGACCTCGTCGTGTAGAATGTAGTGCATTTGATTTCCCCTACACATTTTGGTGAAGTCTGAGTTAGTTGTATCTACATGTTTGTTAAAACTATACGTATGTTGTGTATAGTATATCTATTTATGGCTGACCTAAAATCTGATAATGTTATTTGTAATCATGACTTTTGGGGGCTTGAATTTATCGTTGTGTTTTTTTGTAACGTCCTGGGCTTCTGACTAATCCCACAACATCTATGCACACATATATGGCATTGTGATATAAGAATTCATTTTTAGATTAAGTCACACACATAAACATAGTAGGTAATATTTTGTAATGGTGGGAAGTATGAAGACCTCTAAGGTAGAGAGGGCTCACTATCTCCTTCGCAATCCTATATAGCGGCAAGCATTCATATGCATTCAGAGGGATATCGTCTCCGTCATACAACAATATTTCTGTTTCTCTATGGAAGACGATAACATATGTGTAGTCGCAAACCTGTACTGGCATTGTATTGTGTAGCACTTCAAAGTTTGAAAATAGTAGCGCCTCCCTTCCCTAATAACCATTCTAAATATGTTGAATGCGGCTGGGTCTTCCATTAAGCAGTGAATTATGGTCAACTAAACACAATGCAAGCCTTGTAATAAGATGTTGTTAGTTCTAATTTTTAAGTGTGTGTATTTTGGTGTATGTACTATCAGTGAGCATACCTCAGTATCTATTAGGATGAAGTTCAATGTTGTGGTTGTGTGCAAAGTGGTCCCTTAAGTGACCTGGACAAATGGAAGCACATTGGCAGCTATTTGTTTCCCATAGCTGTTAGTGTTCAACATTGCTAAGGGTGTGTTGGTTGCAGTTGGCGACATGTCTCGAGTGATTGCAGTTTGAAGAGGTGGCTTGCACAATAGTGTCATAATTAGGAAAATATTGTAATTGTGTGATGATTGTATTGCTCGATCGTAATCAATATCAATTATATTAGTTATAATTATCATAATAATAATTATAATGTGATCATGTGCAATCATGCAATAAATTTGATTTTGAACTATGATCAAAATACCCTATGTGCAAATGGATGGTCATAGCCACCGAAGGCAAAGTTTATAATAATTGCCGATATTATAATAATTGGAATATGAATTTGAATCTTATATTGTCTGATTCTTTCTCTCTTTCTCTTGACAAAGCCAAAGTTTTAATTGGCGAAATAAGTTCACTGAACTTGCTTACACTGTATATGCAAATGACTTTTATCTTAAGAGCAAGTGTAATAATCACGGGATAATTTTCTGAATGGTAATCAATCAATAGTAACAGTAGTAATTCAGTAATGGAATTAGTTTAAAGGCCTATTAAATTCAGTTATGGGAAATTATGGCTAATATGTAGGATAATTATGACTAATATGAAGGGTAATTATTGGAAAATTAAATGTATTAGAAGATGATATGTAAACTGCTCATAATCTTAAAAGTTAATTGATTAAATAATAATAATTTATGTATTAAGTAAATATTAATTTGTGTATTAAGTTATTATGCCATTGCTTTGCGTGATCTGTAAACGGAAAGGAGGGAAATTTGTTGTTGCTAATGTTTTGGAAAAAATGATGTTGTAACCACTCATAATCTTAGTTAAATGATTTCTCTTTATTGAATTTGTATTAAATTTGAAAACTGAAATTCAACTTGAATAATGGAATAGTGCGGTGTCATAAGCAATATATGAATATACAATATAGTGCCTTTGTGTTTAATAGGGAAATTGATGGCTGACATTTAATGCCCCATATTGAAATCATTTAGATCCATTTTTAAAGGGCAATTACATTGATGACAAAGATTGAAGCCATTTAAACTTAAATATGAGTTCTTCCTTTACAAAATTAATGGCAACGTATAAATGAAACCGAATTATATTGAAGCATTAAACTGTTTTAAAATTGATGGTGTGTAAGTTATTTCTTTGAAAGCCCCTGCCTTCTTTCGTTTCCGTTGCAAGCCAAACAACTGAAATATAATAATGGGGATTATGATGTATAATGGCCATATTTAAATTTAAATGCCATTAGACAATAGCACCAAAGACAACATCAATTAATGTTGTGACTAAAACCTAAAAACGAAATGGATGGAGGTTAAAAATATGAATGAATTTTATAATTGCCATTATGATTAATAATAGCCATATTTAAATGCCATTAGATGGTTGAACGTGAAATGGGGCTTAAGATATTTCATTCGTTTCCAAGTTTGAATAGCAATTAATAATAAAAGGTTTATTTGTATATGATGATGTTATCTTATATTATTTGGAATATCTGGAGATGATTGTTTCCATTTCATTGCGCTGATTTTTAATTTGAACAAAAAACATGTAGGAATTACTTTGATGTAGCTAGTATTTGCTTCTACGGGCGGCGTTGTAAATATTTGGTGTTCTTTAATTTCAGCTTCATTTATAGGAAAAGAAATGAGGGAATTCTTGTAAATGTGAAATGTGAAATGTGTACTTCTTAGAATGAGTAAAGGATTCTGAGAATATATGTTTTGTTGGTAATATTGACAGACAAATATTAAGAATTTTGACTATGTACAAGATCTGGAGATGCAATAATATTCTCCATAATGAAAGGCTTTTCCTCAATTGATATAATTTTTTTTACATAGATATGTATATATATATATTCATTTCTTATTGAATATAAATATATTATAATATATTTATATTTTTCTAGGTAAAAAATATTATATTTTTATCAATATTGATATGTACAGATATAATTCTATCAATATTCATCATAAATCTAGTTTGTATGATATACCTACTTGTTTTTCATGTTAAAGGAATCCCGAATTTTTAATATAATATTACTATATTCTATTATAGAACCACCCAAGTCCATGGGAGCCTAAAGTTTCTCCCTAACGGAAGGCTTTTCTCTATTGATAAAAATTATATTAATATTATATTAAAAATTGGAGTTTCCTTTCATATTAAAACTCAAAATAGTTATTTTAAAGAAACTAAGTTTATGATCATGCCAAGTTGAACCACACTTTATGAATATACAAATTCATATTAATAAAATTGTACCCGTAAATATCTATATTGATAGAGATATAACCTTTTATACCAAAAGAAATATAAAAATAACAATAACAAAAAGCCATTTTGTTATTGAGTGGTTTTTATAAAATGTTTGTAAATGAATTTCTAATTTGTTAATATTAGTACTTTTTCTATTTCATTGCACCAATTTTTAATTCTAAGAAAAAACATGTAGGCATTACTTTGATGTTGCCATTATTTTCCTGTAAAGGAGGCGTTGTAAATATTTGAGGCATTCTTTAAAACCCGGCTTTATTTGTAGGAAAAGAAATTAGGGAATTTCTGTAAATGTCAAATGTGAGTTATCTACTTTTTAGAATGACTGAAGGATTCTGAGAATGTGTTTTGTTAGTAATATTGGCAGACGAATATTAGGAATGTTAACTTGTGCAATATTTTGTGGAGACATACATATAACATAATGTAGTTTAATTTTATTGGTTGTTCCCACTTTGCAGTACATTTCATGTGGCAATAAGGTTTTGGAAAATTTCCCTATAGACCACATTTGTGGTTGTGTTCGTTGGTCTATTCTCTGAGTCTAGAATCAAAATTTTTAGGCCTTCCATATTCTTTACCCTAGACATGGCAACATACAATTGTCCATGGCTAAAAATAGGGCGTGGCAGGAACATGCCAACATGGCTCATTGATTGGCCCTGACTTTTGTTAATAGTCATTGCAAATGAAATGATTATGGGGAATTGCCTTCTAATCATCTTGAAGGGTAGCTTTGACTCCAACGGATTCATGTCCATACGGTGTATTAGCACCTGTTACCCTGCACTCGTACCATTTAATGCCAATTCCTTTATGAAATGCTTTCCCAAAAATGTAATGCAAAGCCTTGTTCCATTGCATAGTCTAGATGCTTGGTCTATGTTTCGTAGTAACATTACTGGAATTCCTACTTTAACGCCAAGCCTATGAGGTAGTAGTCTAGAGCAATTTACTGTGTTTAAAAAATCTTAGTATAATTCTCCAAATATACCATTGGCCTCATCAGCGATTGCAACAGAGTCTACGCTAAAGTAATCTATCGAGTCACCAAGGAGGAGCGACAACATGTGCTCATTAATCTGATTGACAACCTCTATTGTCAAGGTGAGAATGGCTCTATCTGTGAGGTATTGGGATTCAAAGATGTGTTGTTGTAGATTAGGATATGTTGTTTCCAATATGGCTTAGATTGGGTGTACATATTGTGAAATTATTAGCTCCTTTGATATCTCAATTTTAGCAATCCCCTCATGCGGAAAGCCAATCCTTCTGTCCTCAACTCCAACAATCATTTTGAGAATTGTTCGACCCTTTGTTGGTTTGTTGTTCCACTCATCGCCTGGAGGCGTAAGTTCTTTGTAAGCTTGTATAGCTTACATGATGTCCATAGTGGTAAGAAGTTCAAAGTGGCATAAAAAATGTCTACACGTCTTCTCCTTGGTATTACCAGTAGGATTTGCCTAAAGTCACCTCCCATGATAATGCACTTGCCACTGAAAGGTAGATTGGATCTCATGATGTCTCATAAGGTGTGTTCAACGGCCTCAATGTAATAGCGCTTGATCATTGGTGCCTCATCCCAAACTATCACTTTTGATGCTTTCAACAGTGCTGCTAATGCTAAGTTGTGGGAGATGTTACATGTTAAGTCCTCATTAATTGTAACACCTCCTTTTATAACATTTACCTTACCATATTAGAGCTATTGGAATCACTAGCTATGACTTCAAGTTGGGAAAATTTTTTGCCTTTATCGCTATACTATTCATCTGTCCCTTATTTTCGACCAACTTTGAAAAATCATAACTAATTCTAGACAAATCGAAACGCAGTGATTCCAAGCTCATTGGAAAGCTCTTTACTTCCTCTATAAGGAAAAAATAATCTCAAGCCATGATAGCATAGCATCGCACACGTGCAACCCCTCAAAGTTTCACTGTTCATATTGTTAATTTGGCACTATTCATTTGGTCATTTTCAAATTTTCTAAGATTTTTTGCCTAACTTTGAGAAGACATAACTTTTGCTACAAAACTCCAAATGATGCGTTCTACCACTCCATTTGCAGCTAAAAATATCCTCTAATAGCATGCAAAGGCTCGTGGTCCGATGTTGTCATTTGCTCAAACTGTTGCTGACCCAATCTTAGGCTCAAACTAGCCAAAAACTAGTGCCAATTTAACCCTAATTGTCCTGCTATGTCATTTTCCCCTTATCTCATAATTCTAACGATACTCGAACAGTATAACAGCTTAGGTAAAGGCATTCCCATACATTACATTACATTCAGTAGCATACAGAAACAATTAAGACCAGTCCAAAACAATCCAGTATCCAGTATAATACATTATACAGTCATCCAAAATACATAGGGAAACATAAATAACATTCTCTATTTACTTCTTCTCCTTGCTTCACGAGGTACATTCATCTGCATTATGGAAAGGGTAAGGTTTCTGGGAAACCTCAGTAGCATAACACTAACAATAACATCAAAATGCAATACAAGTCATGCAATATGCTATGCTTGTACTTACTCATCTAGTGCTCTCTCTCTCTTGGCACTCATAATGTATAGGGAGCATGCACATGACTCTAGCTCTAACATATTACCAAGGCACATAAACAGCAAGTCATACATATCAAATATAACATGCTGCTCAACCAAAACACAGTAAAAACAAATCACATCACAAAGCAGACAAGTAAAGCATTTAGGAGTTAAAGTTAAAAGTTATAGCTACCAATTACTCCAAATATTGTAGGTGTTTTCCTTTGCTCCTCTAGATACTAAAAGACTCCTCTGTAATGCCTAAACATAACACAATCATTAGGCATGGATATATGCTACTGGAGTTGGTTCAGAACCTCTCCGCTTATAAACTTAGGTTCCGAACTACCCTTATCCTTTTATTGATTTCAGAGGCTTATCCTACACAATTTTCGCCTCTGAATCCATCTATGACCTTTATTTTATCAAAATAAAACTCCTCCTACCCTTTCTCACCCCTTGGCCAAACAACACCCCTTATTGGGGTCCTTGGTGACTTCATCGGTTCGGTGTTCCACACGTGTTCTTTCTACCTTTCCTTAGGTAAAACACTGCTCTAAACATATTGGAACCATCAAACCAATGAAAATAAACTATATCTCCCTCTATAGGTCATGGCGGAAACTCTCTCCTCTCACATAAGGGAAAAAATCAACTTTAATCAAGCTACACACCGACTACTAGCCTTTTCTAGCCCGAATAAATCTCATACAACCTTAAACTCTCCCTCCCCTTGCTTCACTAGGTCCACAGGCAGCATTTCCCCCTAAGAAATGCCTTAGAAACCGTGAAGAAGAGGAGAAGAATAAAAGAGAATTCAGGCTAGAACATATCTAGATCACTTGCTTAATCGGTGTGACTTGATTCTCCTCAGAAAACTGTGCTTGAAGGTCGAGTTTTCACTCGACCAAAACCTCCCCAGGGACCTCTCTTATGCGCCTAAAATGGGGGTGGCTCTTATTTATAGATGCATGAAAGGGTAGTTTTGGAATTGTTGAAAAATTCCAAAAAGTCAATTTTTTACACTCCCCTCTCCTTATGCGCCAACTCACCCTTTCTAGGCTTCTCCTTGGCTTTTCCTTCAAGCAAGGCAGGCATTTGGTGCTGTGGGCCCTATGGGTCCCACCCAACTCAGTATATTGTCCCAACTTTTCCTGTACTGTCATATTTAATTCAAAAATTTTAGAAAATTCATTTTACATCAAAACATTCCCAAACCTTACCCAAAATTCTAAAAATATCCCAGAAGACTACCATAAAAATTTCAGAATTTTTCAAGGCATGGAACTCTGGAAAATAATTTTTCTGCGAAGAAATCCCTTATACCAGCAATAAACCGATATTCCACAATTTTCTAAAATCCCTCTGGACTTCTTCTCAACCTCCAACCAACTTCATTCATCTTCTAATATAATATAATAATTTTCCCCAATTCCAATCTAGAACAACGAGGCCTTTAAATATTTGCTATAGTTAATTTCTGGCCAAAAACCCGATCCGGCCAAAAATTAATAAAATATTTATAAAATCACTAAAAATTCATATGGCCGCCGGACCTGTCCAAAATTCAGCCTCTAACTTTGCTGAATTTTTACTCTTTACCCAGAGGTCCTTCCCTAACTTTCACTTCAAAAGTCAGGAGATCTTTCTCTCCTCTACAGACTAAGGCCCTTTACTCATCCCAAATACCTCATTTAGGCCTCAAAAAATATC
>JBAGKO010001681.1:0-12137 GCA_037177275.1 Acacia concinna | reverse complement strand
TTTCTCTTAAATTCCTCAAATAATTCTCACGTATTCTAGATCAAAATAGATCTCTAAATATTCTCCTTAATTTTCCTTATAATGCACATAAAATAATAAGATTTAAATCTTATTATTTCTTGAAGAATTTATCCAAAAATTTGGGATGTTACAGGTAACGCGTTAGAAAGTGGGGTGTGATAGCAATCTCGAGGGTCTTCGCAATCTGAATGAGTAAGGGATCCATGCATTACTGCCGTCAGAGCTCGTTAGCGTGGAACTCCTGACGTTTGAACTCATTCTCAGTGTATGTCACTCTAAACGCCTCAAACTCCTCTGTCAGGTGGTTTAGCTAGGCACTCAGGGCTAGCAGAGTGACACTAAAGCCACCTTTAGCTTCCTCTGCTCCCTCCTTCGAGCCTGCACTCACTGGCCTCTTAGTCCTTTTCATCGCTCTGTTCTGCTTAGATAAGTAGACATGTGCATTGATGGGGTCTAGGTAAATATCAGAGGACCTGAATGGTATCGCTCCCTTACATAGGTCAATGATAAGGTGGGGGAATACCAGCCTAGTCCTCAAGTTGTCCAAGCAGTTTTGAATCTAATCCATAATGATCTGAGCCACATCTATCGACTTTTCTGTCATCATGAAGTAGAGTAGTGCGGTTCCTTCTTCACTAATGTCAGAGATGTGGGTTTGGGCTATCGGTTGTATGTCATAAAATTGAACTAGGCCCGCATAAGGTCGTGCATATTCTTCCTCTCAAAATAGTTCTTGCCATTTTAAGACGACCAGCCCGCATCCTGGATTCCTATCACCTTGAACACTTCTGGCCATGAGACCTGGTTGCGGTCTTGCCTCCACTTTTTAAGTTTACAAGTACGAAGGCTAGTGTTTTCAGGAAGCTTGTAGATAGCATCGATTTGAGCCTAGGTGATGAACATATGCCCGCCTCAGAATGTAATTCCCATATGCTCGTCCATTGCATAGCATATGTAGAATTATTGTACAATAGTAAGGTTCGCCCTCTCTATTGGCTTTAGCATCTCTCTATACCCTTAGGCCACAGTGTGTAGAAAGAGAGGACAAGTATCAGACTCGGCAAAGTGATGCTCTTGAATGGCCTACCGGTCCTTGAATAGTTTTGTTGCTACAACCCTAATTCTTTTAGATTCATCCTGGGCCCTTAAACGCTCAGAACCAGGGATAGATGAACGCTGGTAGTTCTTGGTGTGGTCTATCTAAATAAGAAAATAAAGGGAATAAGATGTGAAAGAGAGTCTTATGAATTAAACATTGTAATCCTAATTCACTTTCCCATATACCCCCTTTTAAGATCATGAGGGACCAAGGAGTAGAAATGCAAACAGAAAGGCCTTCATTGAACCCCGTTTGAGTTGAAAAGTGGTTTAAGTTGCAACCTGGAAACATGAGGTCACGACTGTGGGATGACAACAAGGCTTGTATTTCAAAGATTTTAGCTGTAGTCACGACTTGAAATCTCCCAGGTCGCGACTGTAGTTTGGCCGAGAGCTCCTTTGTGTAAAGACAGAGTTAAGGTCGTGACTACATGAAGTTGTAGTCATGACTTGAGTTCTCAAAAGATACTTTGAATGTAAAAAGATGTGTTAAGGTCACGACTTCATATAAGTGAAGTTGTGACTTCAACCCATAAATTCAAAGCCCATAAACTCGAAGAATCAAGAACCAGTTTTGAAATTTCACTGATCATCAGTCCAGACCAATTTAAAAAGGTAGAAAAGTGGGTAGAAACAGATACCCAACCCCTCACAAACCTAAAACTAAGTTCCCAACTTAAAACGCAACTGAAATCAATGGAAATGGGAAGAAACTAAAGAAGTTCAAAAGAAAATGAAAGAAAATCAAAGTACCGTGAATGTGAGAGGATTAGATGCAAGGATGAGGATTGGATGATTGCTTGGAGCTCAAAAATTAAAGAGTAAGGTAGCTGTTAGCCAAAATCATAGAAATTAAATGATTTTTGTGGTTCTTGGATGATAGGAGGCTTCGTAGGTCAGAGCAGTGTGGTCACGGGGATCAGAGAGTGAGTGTAATAGGAAATAAGGAAGGGAGGGAATTATTGGAATATGAATAGAGTAGGGGTTATGTAAGAGACTGCAAGGGAAATTTGAAGAATAAGGGGAATCTAGGAATTTCATGTGCTTTAAGACAGGTCACTTCGTGACTTGAGATAGTGAAGTTGTGACGTAGAGTGACAATCTGCCTTTTGGGAGTTAGGGTTCAAAGTCACGACTACAAATTAGTGAGGTCGCAACTTCAAATGGCCAAAAGCTCTTCTATTGAAATCACAGCTCCAATTGCGACTTGCCTAAGAAAAAGGAAAGAATTCAACACTTGGCCTCCACTTAGCATCTAAAGTCCCCCTTTTAAAAATTTTAAACTCCCTCCCCTACACTTTTAAGGCAATGACCTCATTGCAGAGGGGAGACATTGGCAACCATGCACAAATAAACAGATCAAGCAAAAATAAAAACCAAATGAAAACAAAAACAAAAGGAAAAGGAAAAACGAAACTTAAATCTACATCTACTGGAGGAGTCTCTTTCACTATTCTCAATTATCTCATAAAAGAGAAAGGAAAGAGATTACTTGGGTTTAAGGTGTTAGGGAAGGCTCTTCATAGAGCTTCAGAAGATGCCCATTACATTGGAAGAATTTGCCCAAGGCCTCCTCTAAGAGCTCTATCATGCCAAAGTCATGGACTTTGACTACTACATAAGGACTATCCCAGTTCATCTTAAAGTACCTTTCTTGAATTTTTAATGAGCCTGATAGAGCAGGACTTTGTCACCCACATTGAAATGTTTGCCCATAATATTAGCATCGTGGATGGCTTTTTTCTTCTATTTATAGATATCAGAATTGCTATAGGTGTCTAACCGCATCTCGTCTAATTCTTGAAGTTGAAGAAGACAGTGAGCACCATCTTCCTCAAGATTTGATTTGCAGCTCTTGACTACCTAATAGGAATGATGCTCCAACTCCACCGGAATGTGGCATGATTTCCCATAGATAATTCTATATGGAGACATCCCTATTAGGGTCTTATAAGCAGTGCGGTAAGCCCACAATTATGACGATTGAAATAGGCGACAATTTTGGTCCAATCAGTGACTCATGATGTCCGTGTTCTTCAAGGTAAGCTCCTCCAATTTCTTGTTAACATCCGAGTTTTCTTTTTGCATTCCTTGCAAAATAGTAGTGATAGATACAAATCTATCATCACTCTCCTTCATCCGACCTTCAATGTTTGTCATCTAAGTAGCCATACTCTTCAAGAGTTGTTAAGTATCATCCCCTCATTGTGGTGGTTGTGATACCATAGAGTTTTGGTGGGTAGGTACCGCTGCTCTTGAATTGTCTTGATAGTTGTTGTATGGTTGCTTACTCCTCCTCCTCCCCATTTGAAATTTGGGTGGTCCCTCCAGCCTGGATTATAGGTATTGGAATATGGGTCTCTCTTTTGGTACTGCCCTTCTCATCCTTGGTATAAGGCATTTACGTCTTCAACAGGTTTAGGGCAGTTTTGCGTAGTATGCATAGGAGAATCGCATACCAAGCAGCTAGAGGCAACTAAGGCTTGATTGGGGTTTATTAGAACAAAGGCTTTCTACTGTTGTTGTGAGTTTTGACATATCCTTTGCTAGTTTGACTAGAACGGGGTCTCTCTTAGATTTAAGATCACGTGGATCTCCAGATTCCCTTGAATTGATGTGTTGTTGGTTGAGTGCAAACGTTCAGATAAGCTCCCAAGCAGCTTGGGGTTCCATGTTCTCTACCGAACCATTTGCAGCAGCATCTAGCACTTGAGCAACATATGATAGAAGCCCATTGTAGAAATATTGGACCAAATGCTCCTCAAGAATTTGATGGTTGGGGCATCTGGTTAGCATCTCTTGAAATCTGTTCCAGAATTCAAAATATGATTCGTATGGTTCTTGTTTCGCAGCAGAAATCTCCTTTCGGGCGGCTGAAATCTTGATGGATGGAAAATATTTATCCAAGAATGCCTTCTTTAGAGTAGCCCATAATTCATAGGCGTTGTCCACGTAGAGCAGTAAATTCATATACCACTCTT
The DNA here is from genome assembly GCA_037177275.1 of Acacia concinna. Taxonomy (NCBI): domain Eukaryota; kingdom Viridiplantae; phylum Streptophyta; class Magnoliopsida; order Fabales; family Fabaceae; genus Acacia; species Acacia concinna. Next base: position 8,037 of record JBAGKO010001681.1, on the reverse strand, counting down.
TCGCCTTTCCCTCCAATGAAAGGTGGAAGACCTTCCACATGACAACGTCAATGTCAGCTCTGGCTGGCTTTATGGATAGGCATTGCATGTACAAGGCTCAGAAGTGGAGGTATGGGTTTTCTCCTAATAGGCCATGGAATTTGAGAAGAGAATGGATTAATTGGCCTTTTATTTTGAAGTTAACGGTAAAATTCGAGAATACCCCAGGGGTAGGGTCAAAGTTTCTGTCAGATTGGATCAATTCTTTGATCGTTCTACCCCTAGGTCTTCCATTGTTCCCGTTTGGAACAAGGTTCTCTCCTATATCTTTATCATTATGATTCTAAGCACCCGCAGGGTTAACCTGCCCATGTCCCCCAGGAGGTACGTCGGCCATAATGTCTTCATCTACGAGCTCACTGGATGTTGAGGAAGAAGAAGAAAAGGAGGGGATTGGTGTTGGTTGAGGAGGTGGATTCTTTTTGGCTTTCTTACCCTTAAGTACACGCTTAGACATACACTAAGTTTTGGAATGGGTTCAAAAGGTTTTCAGATAATAGCACTCAAATTGCGACTGGAGGGGACTCAAGTCGTGACTAACGTTGATAGAAAGTTTCAGATGAGAAGGGGAATGAAGACGCGACTATGTAGGGATTCGGTCACGACTGCAGCGACAGCGAGAACAACTTGGCAGGCCAAGGAGTTGTGGTCGAGACTAGAGAGATCACAGGTCATGATTGCAACAATGCCGAGAGCAAATTAAAATAGAGCAAGGGTGAGGTCGTGACGTGGGGACTCTAGGTCGCGACTTCAAGCTATAAAAAGCTATTCTAATAGCAAACAATGCAACAAATAAATGCAAATGCAGATTAAGGAAAGCTAAATCTAAACCTATACCTAAGCCTAAACTGAATCTACATCTAAACTAAATCATAGGGAAAACCAAATACCTAGGAACCAATTCAATGGCTCCCCGACAACGGAGCCATTGATCGCACCAAGATTAATCACCTTTTCAGTTGTCAGATTGATTGCACCTAATATGTAGTATAGTGCGCAACCAGTCGTTCTCTTAAGGAGCTATCTATTGTATTCCTAAGTAATTACCCTAATTTCTAACTAAACTAACTAGTTGGTTAATTAAGGGGGTATTCTTGGTGCAAATTAACTAAATTAAACTAATTATTTTTGGGCTTTTTAGGGTTTTGGAAAATAATTTGGTACAGGTCTCTAATGCTAGGGCTAGTCTCTCGATGGTGGATAATTGGTTATCCTTGTTCTCAAAAGATAATGGGGTTCAATTAAATTTCTAAGTTCAATTTTATAAACCCTAAGCGATCACTTAGGTCTAACGGTTTAATTAATTAAAAATCTCCTAGAATCCTAGGTTAATTAATTCTTAATTAAAACATCATTTATGTTCTGTTATATTGCTCTTAGATGAAAGCATGAGTACATTCTTGAATCGTCAATCAACAACCTAAAAATTATGCGCGAGAGGAAAATTTAATAAAATCGTAGCAAACAACCAATCACACATAATAAGTCTTAAACTTAGATAAATTTTATAAATCATAACTCATACATCAACTTAGCATAAATTCATATCCTTACGATTACAATCATAATCATAAAATTCATCAACTCAACAAACTTCCTAGATCTAGGAGAAGTATTCAGATGAAGAGAAAAGATCTAATAATTAAAATCATGAACTCCCTAGTTTAACGTAAGCTCCAACCTTCAATCCATCACTGAGAGGCTAAGGTGTTTTAGCCTCTCATGCCTTCAATCATCCCACTATCACGTTCTATCTTCAAATCCATGAGATGCAAGTAGGGTTTTGGTGAGGATTATGGTGGATTAGGGTAGGAATGATGGAATTGGGTGGAATTTTGGGTAGATGGAGGCTAGGGTTTGGGAATTGAGAGGAATTGGAGAGCTAGGGTTTCTGGTCGTTTACTGTGAAATCTCACAAGTAATCACCATCTATAATCGTGCATTAATCATCCCTATTTATTGTTAATCTCAAACCTTAATTCAAAATGCAGTATTTCTGATTACGGACTCAAGTCGCAACTTACAGGTCTTCAGGTCGCGACTTGTCTTCGTGAATATTCCTTCCAGCTTGATTATGGTCCAAAACGCACCGTTTCATTTAATACTCTTCAGGTCGAGACCTAAAAGGTCCAGGTCACGACTTCGATAGCAATTCAGCACTCCCATGTGTGTTTGGGCCTTTAAGCTCGATGTCCCTCCATCTTGGGCTCCAATTTGGGCTTTAGTTTCTCCTTCGCTTGCCCGAAAACATAACAACAAAGTACCTTTGCCAAGGCAAGTGAAGAATTATATAGATATTATATAAATAAATCTATTTTGCCCATAAATAATCAAAATGCAATATTCAGACATTTAATCCATATAATACAAATACCATGCAATTTGAAGGTAAATGTGTGCAATTTCCATATAAAATACCCTAGAAAACCATGTAAATATTGTGTCTTATCAACAACCTTTGCCATCATCCAAGTTGTCATCTTCTTCTCCGCCAAACCACCATCACCCATTGTCCTTTCATCTGCCCTTCACTATCAAGAACCAAGGACCACTATCACCATCTCCTTCTCCATCTTCCATATCAATCACCATCAACCTTCTTTTCCTTCATCTCTTACTGAACCAACAGACCCATATTCTCTCTATCTCTCTCTCTCTCCATATTGACTATATGGATTTTTTGACTTATTGTGATATTGTGGTTGTGTTTCTAATCATGAGTGGCTAATTTTCTCTAAGTTTTGGTGGCGAAGGAGGTGGCTAGAGCTTCAATGGGCTACAAAGGGGAGTTTATTATTTTTTATAAGCTCACTTTATGTATTATGGATTTTTACTTGATTTGATTTTTATCTAGATACAATTTGCGGGACTTGTTTATTAGTTGTGTTGAATTTTGTATTAGTGCACTTGGTTTTTATTTTGAACTTATTTCCTTTGAATTGATGATATTATGCCTTCTATGTGATTATTAGTGTGTGTGATAGATTTAATTCAAGTTGAGTGTCATGATTGTGTTCTCATTAAGAGGAAACAAGTGCATTAAAATGATTTTCAAACACATATCAAGTGGTTTTTAAAATGATCGTAGGATTAGTCATTAATTAGGTAGATTGGATTCAATGCGATTGCTTGAGGTTTTCAATTTGACTTGATGCAAAATTAACTCACAATTTATTTTAAGAAGCTAGGAAAGCTAATGACTTTGCTACCAAACTCATTTTATTATATCATTTTTAAATCCAAAAAAATATTTTTTTTCTTTATTATTTTACAAAATACCAAAAAATATTAGTTTAGTTCAATTTTCATGAATTTTAATATAGAGGAAAACCAATTTCCAAAACCCCTTTCTAATCATAATTTTAGGGCTTAGTTTAACCTAGGGCATTTAAAATAAAGGCTCCTTGATAAGAAAATGATCCCAATTATTTGCATTATATTGCATTCTAATTCGTGGTAAATTTTGTATTTAACCCTAAGACAACTAAGGTTTTGTCAAATCAATAAAGCAACTTTGAACTTGTTGTATGTCATCTCCCATATTTCTTCAACGACTCTATAATAGGCCATAGATGCATTGCTTCATCAACTATCCTCACCCCACTATTTTACATGGTAGTTTTATCATCTTGGGTTTTTGTGTAGAAAGAGTATCCATTTATATCGTAACCTTGCCAAGTGATGACCTGACAAGAAGACCCCCAAGCTGACATTTTGATTGTCTCTAACAAACCAGTCTCTTGTGAAACCGCTTTCTTGAACTACTGTATGAATGTCTTGTTTTGCTCATTGGCTATCTACATGTCATTCTTCTTTAGATACATGTTCTTTAAAGTCTTTCTATGCTCATCTAGTTACGGCTGAACTTCTTCCATATTATTTAAGATATATAAGTGTGATTGCAACCCCTCTTGACGAGTTTGTTCTTCACTTTGAGACCTCGTGTTCCCTTAATTCTCCCCTCTTCATGTCGAAACTGTGTCTTATGCTCTGAAAGATAATCTTTGCAAAATTATATAGCCTCGTCAACTACATATCTTTCAACAATTGAGGCTTTAGGTTGGTAAGGTTTTGTTGAATACCCTTTTAAAATCTTCTTGTATTGCTCAAAAGGGTACATCTACCTTAGGTAAGCTGGACTACAGAGTCTAACCTCTCTCATCAAATGAACTGCCAAATGCACCATTATATCAAAAAATACAGGAGGAAAGTACATCACAACTTGGGATAAAATAGCGAAACCCTCATTTTCCAATTCATCCTACTTTTCAGTGTTGATAACTTTGCTACATATAGCATTAAAGAAAACACACAATCTTGTTATGGTGATTTGCACATTGTCTTTCATGATACCTCTAATAGCCACCAGTAATAGTTGTTGCATCAACACATGATAATCATGGAACTCCATTCCCACTAACTTCAAATCGTCCATTAAGACGAGCCTACTTACATTAGAAGAATACCCTAGTAGTTCCTTAATGTCATGTAAACACCTACACAAACTCTTTTTCTTGGCCTTCAATAGTGTATGTGTTGTTGCCTCCAGGTATGCCCTCTTATTATCATATCTTAGTTGTGAATACAATGGTTCTCTTATTCCTATTCAACTAAGTCTAATCTAGCAATAATTCTATCTTTTGTCTTCCCTAATATGTGCAAAATCATACTGATAAGGCTATCAAAAACATTTTTCTTGACATACATTACATTAATATAGTGCCTCATATCAAGAATACATAATACGAAAACAAAGAAAATTTACATTTTCTTCCATATGCTCTTCTCACCCGCTCTCTTTTTACTCTTACAGAAGATGACATTGATACGTTGGACCCGACTATAAACTTCCTCTTTAATTAATGCCTGTGGAGCCATTTCATTCTCTGATAATCTATTAAATCTCTTTCTCAACTTACAATACGAGTGGAACTAATGAAGAAACCTCTTGTGACCAAGGTATATTGTTTTTCTTCTGTGTTTAAGTTGATGAGAGTGTGTGCCAAATTCACATATTAGACATGCTTTCTGCCCCTTGACACTGTACCCTGACAAGTTTCCATATGCATAAAAGTTGTTTATTATAGTAAAAATCATTGAACGAAGCTTAAAGGACTCTTGTGTATATGCATCAAACACATCTATACGTTATTTCCACTACTTCTTTAGGTCATCAATCAAAGACGCCAAGTAGATGTCAATATCATTTCCCAGTTGTGTTGGTCTAAAAGTCATTATGGAAAGCATCATATAATTGTGTTTCATACACAACTAGGGAGACAAGTTGTATATAACCAAGAGAACTAGACATGCACTGTAAGTACTACTAAGAGTACTATACGGGTTAATCTCATCTATATAAAGGCCGAGCGTAAGGTTTCTTCATTCACTGTCAAATTTAGGGAACATTTCATCTATTTTCTTTTACTATGGTGAATCAGCTAGGAGCCAAAGATAATTTCCATAAGATATTATCTTATCACAATGCTACCTCAACTCTTTCGCTTTTGCTGCATTCGCAAATAACCACTGAAACTACAGTATTATTGAAAGATATCACAACACATTTGACGATTGCCTTTTACTATCTCTTCACCACCACTACTGCCATCATTCTTCATTTTGTATCATAAAGTTTTACATTTTGAACACTCACTCATACCTTCATACTCTTTTCTATACAACATGCAATCATTAGGGCAAGCGTGTATCTGTTTGTACTCTATTCCCATCGCAGAAACTATTTTCTTGGCCTCATACTTCTAATTTAGAAGCATATTGTCTTCTGAAAATATATCACACAACAACTCAAGCAACAATGTGAAACTATTGTCAGTCCACCTACAAGTTGCCTTTAAGTTCACCAAATGCAAAACTCCTAACAACCGAGTACACTTAGTACAATTAGGTATAGAGGTGTCTCCACATCACTCAACACGCTTTCATGTACACGTGATTTTGCAACAAAAGATTCTAGCCCAACATCGTGAATCATACTCTGCATTCTATCATCATCAATGCCATCCACAACCTCTTTCTTTTGAGAAGTAGAAACGATTACTTTCTCACTGTGTCATATCCACCTTGTGTACTATCACACCTTCCCTTTATTAGGCCTTTTACTAACATAATATGGTTATTGGAACCACTAGTTATGACTTAAAGTTGAAAAAACAAAGGTTGAAAATTTCCTTTTATCACAGTATTATTCACTTGCTAAAATTCCCATGGCTTGTGAACACTACCCCCGTCTGAGAAGTTTTCAGAACGTGCTTATCAAGTTGTCAAAACGGCCTGCGAAGTTGTTAAAATTCACATGGCGAGTCAACACTACCCCCGCCGGAGAAGTTGTCAGAACGTGCTTATCAAGTTGTCAAAATGGCCTACGAAGTTGTGAAAATTCCCATGGCATGTGAACACTACCTCCGCCTGAGAAGTTGTCAGAACGTGCTTATCAAGTTGTCAAAATGGCCTGCGAAGTTGTTAAAATTTCTATGGCATGTGAACACTACCCCTGCCTGAGAAGTTGTCAAAACATGCTTATCAAGTTGTCAAAACGGCCTGAGAAGTTGCTAAGATTCTCATATGTTGTGAACAGTACCCCCGCTTGAGAAGTTGTTAAACCGTGCTGACGAAGTTGTTAAAACGGCCTGCAAAGTTGTTAACATTCCCATATGTTGTGAATAGTACCTGCGAATTTTTTAATATTTTCTTTTCTCTCTCCACTGCACAAAAGGACAAGGGAGGACTACAGAAATGATAGGGGTAGCAGGGTAATTTTGCAAATGAACATAATTATAAAAAAGTCCCTAGGGACCTCATGGTAAAGGAAATGTGGGGGGGATTTTTTATAATTAAGTTTGGTCCTTGGGACCTAGATGCCATTTTCTCTTAAAATTGTCTATTTGCATCTCTTTACATTTTTATAGTCTTATATTGTAAAAACTCAAAACTTTCTCAAAACCCTAATCCAAAAATTTTCCCTAATCAGCAAAAACACTATCATTCAAAAAGCTAAAATCATTTAGAATAGTTCTGATAAAGAAGTTTCATGAAAAGAGATTAATTTGAATATCTATATGATTCTAAATGAAGAACTCTAGACTGGAGGAAAAATGGTGCTAGGTTGTGTGAAAAAATTGCAATCGCTCTCTTCCCCCCCTCTCTCTCTCGCCAGAAAGAAAATGAAGTTGGTGAAGTATGTGGATAAGTGTTTTAAATACCCACACCCACAGCACATCATGCCATCATTTTGAATTAAGGAGGCCACGTGCCCTTTTAACTGTGTTATATTTTTATTTTAAATGTGTGTGTTTTATTATATATATATATATATTGAATTTCTTTTTCACTTTTTCTTTTTTTTTCCTTATGTGTGTACATGTATTCTAATTAATTAGTTATTTTACTATTGAGCTATAATAATAATAAATTGTGTGTGTATCTATTTTTTAATACTACTAATTTATTTACAAATATAAATCATATATATACTATTTTGGGAAAATGGAACCTAGGTCCCAAGGACTAAAGATATTTATAAAAAGGTCCCCCCACATTTGTCCATTACCAAGAGGTCCCTAAGGACTTTTTGGTTATTATGTTCAAATGGCAAATTACCCTGATGCCCTTGTACCTTTTTGCAGAGGAGAGAGAAAGGAAAATATTAAAAAAACGTGCGGATACTGTTCACAAGCCATAGAGATTTTAACAACTGTGTCAGTACATTTTGACAACTCTATAAGCACGTTTTAACAACTGCTCAGGTGGGGGTACTGTTCACTCCGCCATAAAAATTGTAACAACTTCGTCAACACGTTTTGACAACTGCGTAAGTACGTTTTGACAACTTATCAAGCGGGGATACTTTCACTTCACCATACAAATTGTAACAACTTTATCAGGACGTTTTGACAACTGCGTGAGCACGTTTTGACAACTGCGTGAGCACGTTTTGACAACTTCTCAAGCGGGGGTACTGTTCACTCCGCCATAAAA
>JBAGKO010001670.1:0-12137 GCA_037177275.1 Acacia concinna | reverse complement strand
CTTCTTCGTGAAATCTCTCCCAGCTTCATGTCTGATGTTCCATTCTACCCACTCTCGCCCATGAAGGGATGAAAATCAATCCCATAAGGTTGGGTTGACTATCGATATCCATCTTTCCCTGGTGTTAAGATAGTCTCAAATCATATGCATTGAGTCCTCAGACTGATTGCATCCAAAAGGGCAATCTACAGAATCTTCCAGACCGCGGTCCTTCCTAAGCTGCTCCGTGTGAGTTCGCCCATGAGAAAACAGCCATATAAAAGCTTTAATCTTCTCAAGAACATCCCATCTCTATAAAGCTTTCCAAAAAGGTTTTACGACTCTATGGGAACATATTGCCATCAAATGTTATTAACTTATTGTAAAGGGAAAATTATTAGAATGAAGGACATAAAGGATTCTCTACCATATACTATTTTTAAAACTAATTCAAAATTCACAAATTAAACAAAAAAAATTTCAATTTTCATTTTTCACAACTTTTAAAAATTACTCATTCTCTAGTTTTTCTGAAAATTATTTTTTTATAAATCAAGAAATTTTATATGATTTATTTTTATTTTAGAAAAACTGATATGCATTAAAATTTTATTTAATGTTAATAAAATTTAAAATATAAATAATCTATTATATCCTAAAAAATATGAAATGAGTTTAGCTTTTACTTTTATAAAAGAGTTTAATTGATATCTATGTTAATAATATAAATGGTTCAATTTCTTGATATTATATGTGTTAGTGATTGAGAATTGTTAGTGATTGAGAATCAAATTATGATTGATTAGATTGTATATAATTAGTAATTTCCTATTCTTGTATTAATTTTAATTATTCTTATTTATTGTGATTGATTACGTTGTCTCCTTTCCTAATCTATATAAAGAGACCTCATTGTAATATCTTATTCTTAAGAATAAATAATAGTCAGAGTATTTTTCTTTTGTACTTTAATGTGATTCTTCATTCAGAATATTATATTCTCTTCCTTTATCTCTTTGTACTTCAATGTGATTCTTCATTCAGAATATTATATTCTCCTCCTCTATCTCTCTATTCTTCTAACATGGTATCAGAGCTAGGTTTGAAGAAGAAGAAAGGAGGAGGGGAAGGATGAGAGATTTTGGGTTGTTAGGGGTTTCTGACGGTCTCATGAAGTGATCATGTTCTGAGTTAGTTGTTTCGAATTTTGGACTTTTTGTTTGAGTCATTATGATATTTGTGGACTTTCTCTGAGTCATTATGAAATTTTGGACTCAAGAGACTTTTTCTCTAAGTCATTCTGAAATTTTGGGCTCTTTATGAGTCGTTCTGATTATGTTCTCTTAGTTTTTTGCTATTTGTGAGCCATTTAGAGTTTTGTTTAGTCTCTTGTGAGATATTGGAGGTTTATGTTACTTTGGTCTCTAATTCTTATGAGACGTTTGGTCTCTTGTGAGTCATTGGGAGTTTTGTTTTGGTCTTTATAAGGCCGTTTGATGCTTTTGTTGGATTATTTTGATTTGAATGTTTTCGATGGACATTTGGTTTAAGTTTTTTTGGATATGCTCAAACCTGCTAATTTCATCAAGAATAAGAATATTGGTGATCGCTTGTTCTTACATCCAAGCTGCTTCCAACTTGAGGGAGAGTGTTAGTGATTGAGAATCAAATCAATCATAATTATGATTGATTTGATTGTATATAATTAGTAATTTCCTATTCTTATATTAATTTTCATTATTAATTGATTACGTTGTCTCCTTTCCTAATCTATATAAGGAGATCTTATTGTAATATCTTATTCTTAAAAATCAATAATAGTCAAAGTATTTTTCTCTTATACTTCAATGTGATTCTTCATTGAGAATATTCTATTCTCTTCCCCTCTCTCTTTATTCATCTAACAATATGAATATGGAATCTGTCGAAAAATAAAAAGAAGGAAAATATATATGATGACAACACATTAAAATAGTAGACCATTTTACTTTTAATTTTAGTTATTTATCAATTATGAATACAAGAGTTAGTGTAGGAGGTTTTGTTACGAGCAATTTAATTATTTTAAATTTATATTATGATGTTTGGTCATTTTAAGTAATTATAGTTTTTATGGTCCCTTACAATAAATATTATTTTGGAAAATACTTAAGTCAAGTTCTTTCTATCCATTTGGTCAAGTTCTCTAATCAGACATGATCATGTGTCCTATTTTGAATTACGATTATTTAATTACAAGCTCAAATTTAATAAATATGACACATGGCCATGTGTGTTTGGAGAACCTGACTAAATAGATATAAGGAACTTGATATATGTATGATCCTATTATTTTCTGCCAATCTTTTATTTTAATTTTCCCTATTTGTAGTAATTAAATTGTTTACAATTCACATTTTTTGGTTATGGGTGTTATTTCTTTTTTGTTCCCCTTATTTTATTTTTTTCTAATACAAAGCCAAGCCAAAGCTTGAAAAGTGGGTAAACTAGACAGACAAACAAACATCTAGTGGTTAGGCTCTATATGGAGCCCACTTTCAGTCAAATGTCTTATATCATCACTCAATAGACTTCTGCAAACTTAAGAGGGCCGACTCCGATACGTTTGATAATCATCATGATAACCTTCTCGAGCCATGAAATCAGTACATCGAATACATTCTCTGCCAACATATTGCAGGTTGATCTCTCAATTATCAAACGGAAGATCTCTCATTTCTGTCACCAAATTACTTAGTAGATGATCTGTTGTAGGGTCTCTCATAAGAATGTTGAAAGCATCTAAGGAATTCAAGTGGATTTTAATTTTCCTCATTCCAAGATGCCTTGCAACCTCTAAACCTGTCTTGATAGCATATAACTCTGGCTATGTTATAGAACATATACCAATGGCCCTCTGAAATCCCATCAGCCAAGTACCCATGGTGTTCCTGAAGACGCCGCCACACGCTGCCCTTTGATCCTGTTTGACAGACCTATTGATGCTACCAAATTTTAAGTAGGTACCGCAAGTGTACGAGCCATAGAAAATAACAAATGGTAAATCAAGGTCGATCCCATAAACGCTCAAGAGAATTGATAACTAGATATTAAAATTTCTATTTTCATTCAAGTTGAGCATATCAAAATTGATTTCAAAAAGTTAAGAAAAATTGAATTAAAATCTAAGCAAAAATTTATCAAACTATTAAATGCAAATTATCAAAATGAACAACTTAGAGTTACTAATTCCTCACTAGTTTCATAAATCTTATTTTCACTTAATTAGTTTTCCTCAATGTTAATTTTTTTAATCTCAAGTAGTAATAGTTATAAGTACCTTTCAGTTCACAAATAACCATTTCCCAAGTAAAATAATGTTATGTCTAACACTATTATTCAAGAGGAAAATTAATTTTAAATCACTATTCAACAATTATATGGGGTCATTAGGTATATGTTTATCATAATCACAAATTAGATCTCAATCTAATTCCATATTACTTAATCTTAGGGTTTAATTAAAATCCTCTTTGTCAAGGCAAATTTTAATTCTCAAATTCACACCCAATTGTGGCCAATTATTAAATGGATAAATTAAAATAAGACTAAGTAACCAAAATTAACATCAATTAAAACTAACAAGTGAAAACACAATTTAATCCCCTATTGAGTCATAGTCTTCTAAGTTGCAAGATAAAATTCGGCCACACAATCTTTGCGCTTGGGGCAATGACGCAGCTAGTGAGGTTCTAACCGAGGCGCGTCTATTGCTGGTTGAAAAAATTCAGCCATAAATTGTTGTAATTAAGTTCACCATAGAAACGTCAAAATCTAGAATTTGAGTCATAAGAAAATCAAGAAAGGAAATGCAAATGGAAACAACCAAAAATGACAATTAACGAAGAAAAGTCTTTGATTGCACAATGAATATGATCGACTCTCCCCCAGAGACAAGTGCAGCAGCGTCGTCATTGTCCAAAGATGAAGGTGAATAGTACTCCTCCCGCTGCTACTCCACTTTCACTGCTCAATTGCTCCCTGGTTCCGTGAGAGTCAATGATGAACTGTGCTGGTGATAACGATCTCTCCAATTCCTTTCGCGGCTGCATCTCCTCGTGCGATGATGACAAATTCATCTCTTTTCTTTTTCTTTCGGTTGCCACACTCTTTTTCCCATTGCTTCCCCCTGTTTCTTTTGCTGCACCTTGTCTTCTTTTTTTCTTTCCATTAGGTTTTCTTCTTTTCTCTCCAAAATGATGCCGCCACATAGCCATCTACTGCAATGTTTTTTTTTTAATTTTATAGCTTGTCATCACATGATATCCTATTGAACCAAAGAAATCAAATTACTTACTAACTACTCATCCACAAATCATGCCACCTACTATGAAGGAAAGAAAGGAAAACCAAAAACCATTAACAATAAAAAAAACTAAAATTAAAGCAAACAAAATAATTTTTTTAAAGTTGTAAACCACTACTATTATTTTTATCTAAATAAAAATTCCTATTTTAATTTTAATTAAAGATATTTACAATCAAAATCCCACAAATGGTGCACTACTTTAATTTTATCTTATAAAAATATAATCTCATAACACAAGAAGAAAAAAAGATACAAATAGCATAAGTCGGATTTTTTTGCACCCAATTGTTTGGTTAACCAAAGAGGTTCAACAAGGTACTAATGCTATCATCAAACAAAAATCACCTTTAGAGCCTAAAATCTAACTCTAGAAACTTGTAGGAGGTGAACAATTTGATTTCCTTTTTTTCGTCCAAGCTCGTTGCAATCGAAGAGGAAAATTGACACAGTCAACAATGTCTCTTCCCTCTCTTCACAAAAGATGATGATGAAGCTTGAAGAGTCTTCAAGTCCAGATCTATAAATCAAAGAGTCTAAACGCCAGATCTAAGCATTAAAGCCATCATCTTCGTAAACCACCAAATTAATGCTATATCAAACTCATCAAAGTCACATATCATTAGTTCAAAGTTGCCTTAGCCACCTTTGGGTTAGTATTCACACCGCCACCGTTGCCACAGCCTTAAGGCTCAAGCTATCGCTAACTGAGTGCTTGTCTCAAGCTCCTTCATGTCCAAGGAGAACATAATCATGAGAGGTGATTGAAGGAGAGAGGAGATGACAAAAAAGAAAGACAGGAGAGAGGGGAAGGTTGTGATGAGCTAGCAAATAAGTCAGAATATTAAGTGATAGCAAACCTTACATTTTGGAGTCAAACTTTTTTAGTTAACAGTCAATATCAGGTTACATCTACATGATGGGTAAAATTGCCCCATTTTTTAAACTTTCAGGGTATATTTGACCCCTAAAAAAACTTATAGGTACCTAATGCCTAAAAGTAAAAACTCTCACGATATTTAAGCCATTAAAAATAAATAAATAAGAGCAGGTTATGACTCGTTTAAGGCACATAGCTTATCCCAAAATTATATAATTTACTAACTTTTTTATTTTTTCCAACTTTTTGTATTATATAAGTTGATTGAGATCTAAAAAAAATAATATCACAGTTATTAAGAGACCGTGTTACTCTTGTGGATTTACTCTCTATATTTACTATTTTTATATTTTTAGCTTATAAAATCTTGTCACTGGTAAGTTTACACACCAAATTTAACATTGTTATGTTTTTAACTTACAAAATCAAGTGAACCCACTGTTAAACTTGTATTAATTTTTTTGATTCTCAACATTGTTTAGTGACTTTATATGTGAATGTTATATAAATTTCTTTACGAAGTATGATAAATTATGAATGTTGATGGATTTAATTTCAATTATTTGGATTTTAAATATATATAAATCAAATTATTGCCATTTATATTTTAATTATTTAATTATATGCTACTAATACTCATTTGATGATAAAAGTAAACTGTAATGAGGTTATGAGTTCACATCACTGTCAGCTATCACGAGTTTGACAATCTTGCGATTCAATCTTTAATGTATAATTTAATTAGGAAGTTGATGTTGATCATATAGATATGTAAATCCTATTTCCCATATTTTTCAATCTTCTCATAATTTTCCTCATCTAGTATTTCCTTAACAATAGTTAAGGAGTTCACATTACTGTCAACTGTCATGAGTTTGACAATCTTGCGATTTAGTCTTTAATGTATAATTTAATTAGGAAGTTGATGTTGATAATAAACATATGTAAATCCTATTTCCCATATTTTTCAATCTTCTTATAATTTACCTCATCTAATATTTCCTTAACAATAGTCCAGGAGTTCACATCATTGTCAGCTGTCATGAGTTTGACAATCTTGCGATTCAGTCTTTAATGTATAATTTAATTAGGAAGTTGATGTTGATCATAAGTATATGTAAATCCTATTTCCCATATTTTTTAATCTTTTCATAATTTACCTCATTTAATATTCCCTTAACAATAGTCGAGGATGAGAGGAAATTAGTGAGTTTATGAAAGATTATTGAAGTGCATTAGAAAAAATACATCATATTAACTAAATAAACTTATCTTCTAAACCAAATTACATTAGACAAACACTCCCTTTAATTATAAGACTAGTTGGAAATTTGATTTGGTCTTAAATATAAAACCCTTATCTATATTGTCTCCCATATTTAACCAATTTTTCTCCAAATTACCCTGTCAATGCTCCCTTTTATATTTGTAGTTATTAGGATCGGGTGGTAATTTTGGAAGATTGGGTAATATTATAACAATTAACTAATTTCTTAATCTCTCTAAAAGAAGTTAACAGGGTCTTATAATTAGAACTAGATGGACTATATCATATGTTTAGAATGGGAGAATATTCGTTCTTTTGCATGGTTGGCAGCCAACCAGCGGCTCCTTACAAATATCCAACGTTATCATCGTGGTCTATGTGATAATGATGTTTGCCCAGTTTGTAGGTCTAAGAGTGAAGATATTCTCCATGTTCTTCATGACTATGAAAACATTAAATTGTTGTGGCAAAGACTTGTTCCAACATACCAGTGGAAACGTTTTTGTTCTTTGAGTTTTGATGATTTGTTTTGGGAGAATATTGTTTATTCCAAGAATGATAGAAAGGATTCGGGTGCTTTCTTTATGGTGCTCACATGGTGGACATGGCGTCATCAAAATCTTGTTATATTTGAAGGTAAAGAGATCCATAATGATACTATATTATTGCAAGCCAAGTGTGTGATTGTTAGCATGAAAGCAATATGTCAAGGACTTACTGGAACTTAACATTTCAGGCTCTCGGAAGACTACAGTTACCAATAAGTGGATTCCCACCATGGAAAGATGGGTGAAGTGCAATATTGATGGTGCCTATTCTCCATCCACTATCTCTCTCCCATGTGGTAGGTTAATCTGGAATGAGATAGGACAATTGTTACATGGTTTTCTCTGTCGACTCCAGGATGGCGATGCTCTCAGTGCAGAACTCTGGGGCTGCTCACATGGATTAAAACTCAACCATAAATATCAATCCATTACTACCACTTTTGAGTGAAAATACTTTTTCTGTTCTTATATGTTTTTTTGGGTTAATTTAACTTTACTTTCAAGATTTCCTTATATCTTATGAAGCCAAAAGTTAGATTGGATTATGCAAAACTTTTTTTGATTTTTTGTTTTTCTTTTCTTAGCTTAAACCTCATATTTATTTTCAAAATTATATTTCTAGCAATTCTATTACAAGGGCTGCTAATTTATATTTTTATACCAATATTGTCATTTTTTTAACCAAAATATCTTCCCTAACATAAATTTTCCCCTTGTGGATAGCTAAAGAAACAAACTAAAAACTGATTGCAACTTAGGTAATTTAAAATTAATTATATCGTGTTATGTGTACGTAGTGAAAAAAGTTGGGGTAAAGTCACATAATATGTGTGATCTTAAGTAATTTTAGATAAGGAAAGCCATATCTAAGTTGGGAATTCCTTATCTAAAAGTTGGTAGTTAGTAATGGTATGATAGTGTAAATCTTTTTTAATTAAAAAAACTTTATAATTCATTATCAAAAGTTAGTAATGAGCCTAGGTTAAATATCAAAGATTATTATGTATATTAATAATCCCACATATATATACATATATATTGAAGGGTATTGGTGGCCACATGGCCACATACATTTCATAGTAAAAAGGGGCCCCAACCCTCCTTGGGAATTATTATGAAAGGTTTGGGAATATTCTTTTCGTCAGAATATTCCCACCGGTGCTTCAGTTTCTAGCCTAACACTAGTAGGGTGTGGGCGGTGGCCGCTATTAACCTCACAAAATTCATGTCAATTCATCACATCTTACCTCTAATTTCTTACTCTTTTTGGTGAATTTATACATATGGGAGATCACATGTGGAGGAAAAATGTGCCCAACTAAAAATTAGGATAAATTTTGGTTAGTTTGGTTATATCTAAACCTTTTGCTTTAATAAAGTTTCTTGTGTGATAGGATCATTTTTTGGAGCCATGCGTGAAGCCTTTATCAAGAGCAAACTAAAGTCTAAGGAGTAGAAAAGCAAGGAAAGATGATAAGAGAAGCAGGAACAAATCAGTTTTGGAATTACAAGATAGATGCTTTCTGACCGTAGCCAAAAATCACACAAAAGATTTTTGGACACACCCAAAAATTATTGGATGTAGCCAAAAAGTGCATTTATTGAACCTATGCGTTTTCAGACCAAAACAACATTGTGCCCTGATAAATCATTATTTTGTATGGTTTATTAGGCTTAATGTGTTCTTTAAATGTGGAAAAATAAGAGTAGAAATGCATTAATGTGGATTAAATTGTATAAATAAGTGCATGGGGTATTTTGGTCATTTTAGGATAATTGAAGGTTAAAAGTGTTATTAAAATACAATTATATGGTGGAATGTTGGTATAGGTTTGAAGAAGAAATAAGAAGAAAAGGGGGTTAAGAAACAAGAAGGACTGAATTGCAAAGCTTAGAAAATGTCTAAGGGCATTTCTATAAATAAATTAGGGACTTGGCTGCAAAGAAAGTGCTGTGAAAGCTAAAAGTGTGAAGAGAAGCAAAGGCGGGGTCCAAAGTGTAATATTTTTGGGGTCAAAATACGAATAGGAGAAGTCTGAAGATCAGCCAAATGTGGAGAGGATGAGGACCGTTGATCATGATTACCAGGGATTAGATCTAGGTTGTTCATTGATGCACATCATTTCACTAAAGGTAGGTGTGATGTCTGCCGTCCAGATTAAATATAATTGACTTGATCATGGCCATTGATCAGTAATCTGGAGAGTAGAATAGAGACTGACACGTGGATGATCTTGGACCACTAACCTCCAACAGTAGTATGAACATGGACCGTTGGATCCACCAACGGTCACCCTTGATCTCCAACCAGATCCAATTCAACCCCCAAGCAAACCGCAACAATGACCCGTCGGATTATCATGACCCAAATTATAAATCATGCTTTTCATGATTAATGAGAGTGTTCTAGTTCATTCTTCAAGCAGAGAAACCATCGACTGAGGGAGCGGGAGCCCATAGAAGTGGTTCGAAGCTCTAGAATCACTTGAGAAGAAACTTATCTCTAGTTTCCAATGGCAACTCTGGTGACCTCCGATCTTCTGCTTTCTGAGATTTCCACCATGATTTGTGGCTAAATTCTCTGTCTCAATGTAGCTAGCATTTGGTTTGAGCCTTTAGGATTTATGTTTTTAGTTGTTTCCATGTAGTTTTCATCCTCTATTTCAATTTGAGTCATCTGATTCTGTAACATAAACAGAGGTGTGATTCTGGAAATGATTTCAATGTGATTCATGGTGTGATGAACTTGGCATATATGTAGAGTAATTTGTGTATGAATGCACCTAGATTTAGGTTTTTGAAAGCACAAGTGACTGATCCTATCCTCAATCGATTGATTAGAGTTTTTATTGTCAAATTATATCATGAATTTATGCTGAACATATCCATATCTATTTTAATGCGTGGGGTTAAGTGGATTATTTATGGCAAGGATAATCATAATGGAAGATGCATGGAGACTAAATGTTGTGATAGTGATCATTTTGACCAAAATTGCACTTTGCTTTGCTGTTGTGTTAAGAGTGGCATTTAATCTTATTTCGATAATTACATTAAATATGTCGCCAACAATGAAAGCACCTGAATCATAGTTTTAATTTGGTTAATTTATTAGCTTGACAATTGAACTAGAAAATAAATAAGGAAATTCACAAGAAAAGGGTGATAGAGAGTCATTAGAGGGATTTGACCTAGGTTAGTCTTAATCTAGTATTTTAGTTGACTTTTTAGCTTAAGAAAATAGCTTAATTATGCCCTATAAATACTGCTAGACACGACCTAAACCCTTATTGTTGGACTTGGAGGCTCATTTTAGAGGTTGTGGCTGCTAGTGTTTGAAGATTAAGGTGGAGATTGAGCTAGGAATCAAACATTTGAAAAGATTTGAGTTTCTCCTCTTTGTTTTTCCTCTCATTCTTCTTCTCTTTTGGTGTCATTTTTTATGATGCTATATTTTTCTTGTTTTTTCCCATTTTTCATGGGTTTATGAGCATGTGTAGCTAAAAGCTTTGATTCTATGATTATTTTGAACCCTTGTATGTATTAAGTACTCATTTCCCCTTTTATTTGTGATTAATGATGGGATTATGCTGATTTTACTCTATTCTTAATGTTTCTTGTTGATTAACCACCAATGAGATTGTTGGGTTCACTTGATTGATGCTTGAGAAAGCTAAGTTGATTTTAGAACTTTAGTTTAATCATGTGAGGACTTGAAGATTGTGAGTTGAATGCATGGTTTTATTAATGAGATAGAGATATACTCATTAACCTCACATAGTCATATAAGATTTGCAATGAAATTGCAAGTTGAATTAATTATTAAGAGATTAAAGAATTAATTGTACTAAAAACCTATTTGGAGACTTGAGAGAACACTTATAGGTAATGTAGTATCCTTTGCTAACATAATGTCTCATCAATATGTAAATATTGTGGGGATTTGATTGAGTGCTTTTGAAATGCAAGGGATAAAGTCAAAGAATCACTTGTTTATATTACTTTTTATTTTAGTTTAGGTTTGTTTCATGGTTACCCTTCATTTTGATATTTGAATCACTCAAATTAGGCGAAATTGTAATAATTAATACTTAATTGGGTTTTTGAACCAAATATCCGTGGGAACAATATTTTACTTATCACTTTATTACTTGGCGTAACTTGCACACTTACGGAGTGAACAGCCGCTTGCAGTTTTTTGTTTTTGGAAAATATATACATGGGTATTTTTGTTATTTTACTTTAAATTTAAATTTCAATAGGACAAATCAAGTACTAACATGTTTCTGAAATTTTGAATATTCTAAACACATTTTTGCCTTTTTCCATTTTTAAAGTTTTCTTTGTGGGATTTTCCCTTTAAATTTCTGATTTTAAATATAAGATCAAATTGACTTTCTTTTTTTTTTTTAGAAAGGCTAAAGAAGTTAATTAAATTACTGTAAAGTATTTATATTTTGATTTTTTTCTCCAAATTAATTTGTTTGACTTATGAATTAATATATAATCTAATAAAACATAACATATGATATGATTAAATAACTTATTTAGCTTCATTGATCTCTTTTCTTAAAAAAATTCAACTAGTTCTGATAATTATGTCAAGAAATAGTACATTTTATTTTAGACTTTCAGAGTACCAACTCTTTTTGAGCTTGTTCTTTTGTTTTTTATTGGTCAATTTAACATTACTTTCTTGATGCTTTTAATTTTCTGAGTAGCTATTAAAAAGTATCACCTATTTGTAGCTTTGCGCAATGCAGGAGGCATTTCCATAAAGTCTCATACTCTTCTATATAATTAATAATTGCAATTAAAACATCAGAAAGCAAAGTATAAATTGCTCTTTTAGGGTTTGTTTGGTAGGAGGGGAAGGGAGGGGAGGAAAAATTTTTATGACTTGGATTTCAAAAAAATGGAGAAGTGGGGTCACAAACTTTTATTAAGATAATATATAAAATGAAAGAGTTAAAAAATGAATTAAAAACTTGGGAAGATTACATATAAAGATAGTTGAATTACCCAAATTCTAATTTGAGTCACTGAATTTAACAAATTATATATCAGGTTATACATCCTAATTAGGGTTTAAAATTTTGGTCAAATTACATCCATATC
>JBAGKO010001659.1:0-12138 GCA_037177275.1 Acacia concinna | reverse complement strand
TTAGTTACTTTTGTGACTAAAAATAATTGGAGAGCTGGTTTACCTACTACTAAGCAGTTTGTTTAATTGGAAGGGCTAATAAGATCTAGACCTTCCATATATGACCATGGACTATCTAGATCTAAGTTCTTTAAAATGATGATTTTTAAAATACAAAATTTTTTGAAAAATAGTTAAAAGGTTTTTTTTATACCTATTAAAATAAGTATTTAAGAAAATATAAATGTTTAGAAAAAGTTTAGGACCATCAAATCAGATATGGACAGTCCAAATTTGATTATTGCTAAACACTTTGCTTAGAAAGAACATTAGTTCAAAATGAATGGTAGATTATATCAACGGAATTATGAATTTACATTTTAAACAAAATAACAAATGTGATAATGAAAATTAATTATAATTGGCTTAATAATTTTACGAAAAGAAATTTTATTATTTAGAGCTTTTATGAGAAAGAAAAATTATTTAGTTGCCTACTGGGATTTCTTTTTCCTTTTTTTTTTTGGGGGGTTACAAAATGGCAAGTAAAAAGTGCTTGAAGATTTCCAGTGGCCTAGCTAAACTGGGACATAGTACCCCAGCCTCGGTCTTATCTTTCCAATTTTACCTGCAAATCGAATGGGCGCAAGAAGGGCAGGAAATCTCCAATATTGAAAGCTCCTGCCAAACTTAAAGTCTCTTGAACGATTCGCTTCACATCAAACCTATCGTCTCTCTTGCGCCCCAATATCATTCTATATATCATGTCCTCTATCACCTCCCCCACCTTCTCAGTTACATCCACCACCTCACGCGCCGCCGCAGATTTCTTCATTGACTCCACCGCCTCCACCAACTCCTCCCTTCTTATGGGGCCAAACATCTCCACTTTTGACGCACTGAAAAGCTGCAAAGTACAGAGCTTCCTAATGTTTCGCCAGTAAGGGCCATATTCAGCGAAAGCCATTCCCTTGGAGCCATAAGAAACGAACTCCGACACTTGGGTCTTTGGCCGGCTCGCAAAAACTAGGTCATGCGTCTTGAGGAAAAGCTCGGCAGCTTCAGGCGAAGAGACAACTACGGCAGGGACCTGTCCTAGCCGGAGGGACATGATGGAACCGTATCGTTTGGCCAGAGAGTGAAGGGAACGGTGGGGGAGGGTGCCCAACAGGTGGAGGTTGCCGATCACTGGCCAGGCCGGTGGACCTGGTGGATGTTTCCGGCGACCCTGGGTTGGCTTGAGATGAAGTAGAAGCAGAAGCAGAAATGATAGAGTGAATAAGAGAGATGTGACAAGAAGAAGAAATGGATGAGAAGGTAACAATGGAGGCGACATGTTTAGATGAGTGTTTGATTTGTATCAGAGAGAAAGAAATTGGTGCTGAAAGGTTGTGAGGTAGGGGGTATATATTTTATAACGTTTTGGGGGAAAATATATAGTTGCTGAGGTCGTGTTCGTTTAAATTTTCTTTTAAAAAGTGATTTTGAGAATGGAATGAAAATATATAAAATAACTACTACTATTTAAATTATTTTAAGAAAATATAATTTCAGTTTATCTACTTTTTACGACTTCATGAGTTATAACTTCGAATTCCACTATTGATGTAAAAAAATTAGTAGTAGTCAATCTATAAGCTAAACACTTCTGTAAGTGATCTTTTGAGTCTGGAACTATGCCATGGTTTTATGGCGCAACTCAGCTAAACTTCCTAAAATTATTTTAAGAAAAAAAGATTATGCTGGAGGAACTTTTTTTTGGGCCATACATGTGAGTAAATGCACCTTAATACTCCTTCTAGTCTATATCATAGACACTTCTCGAAAAACAACTTGATCAACAATATAAAAAAATTGTAAGATAATTAATAAGTATTTTTATTTTTTTTATTGTAATTAATGATCATTTTTCATTTGTGCACTTATTACAATTTGAAACACATTTTATAATAGAGGAAAAATATTGTAACATTAGAACTAATTAAATGAATTAATTATTACTTCTTATTTTATGTGAATTAGTTAAAGTACTATACATTGTGAACATTAGGGAGTAGTACAAATAACTACGTTGTGACTTGTATTTGAATTTGATGTTATTTTAAGTTATAGTGAATATCTAGCCAAACAAAAAGCAAGGAAGAATAAAAAGTAAAAACAGCAAATCTGTGACAGAGTCATCCATCCTATGAGTTGGCGCCACGTTCCTTCCCTTGTTTCGAGGCTCTCTGATTTTTCCCTCTCCCCTTGTGGCCCCGGCTGCCTCCTCTCCCGCTCTTGTAGCCTTCTATCCTTTCTTATTATGGTTATAACTTATAATACTACCTTTCTTAACTTGTGTTTCCCTTTTAAAAAAAATCTTTAAAATTTTTTTTTAAAGTTAATTATATTACTTTAAGACATTAAAATTTATTATTATTTTTAAATTATGTTATTTGACTTATAAACTAATATATAATATAACTACTACTATAAAAAAAAGCTTAAATGACGTACGTTTTGTTACGCTTTTTAAAAAAAACGACACAATTTGTATGTGATTTTTTGTTGAATTTTTTTTTAAAAAAATGACCTTTTGTGGTGCTCGTTTTAAAAAGCGCCACAAAAAGTGGGGAACTTTTTGTGACGCTCTTTTAAAAGAGCGCCACAAAAGGTATTCACTATTTTAAAAAAACGTCACAGAAAATCCCCCACTTTCTCTAACGTTCTTTTAAAAGAATTATAAATAATATATATCATTAAAAAAATTTAAAAAAAAAAAAGCTACCTACCTATTGGGGCGCTCATTTGAAGGAGCGCCCCAATAGGGTCTCCTTCTTCTTCCTTCACGGTGAAGGAAGAAAGCCCATATTGGGGCGCTCTTTTAAATGAACGCCTTAATAGGTAGGTATTTTTTTAATAATATTTTTTTGTAGCGTTTTTTTAAACAAGCGCCACAATAAACAAAAATTTTATTTCCCTCCTTTATTTTTATTCTCTTGCTTATTTTTTGACTCTCTTATTTTAATTTTGTTTTTTCTTTTTCTCTTAGTGTCTTTTTCATTTCTGTTCCCTCTTTCATTATTTCTTTCAATTTTATGGTTTCACCTCCATTAGAGTTTGAGGTTCACTTCTTCATATTGATCTCTATTAAAAAGATATGTCGAACTGCTCTGACTTTGTTTCTTTTTCTGATTCTTTTTTTTAATTTTGTTTCCACTTGTTCTCTTATATGATCTGTTATCTTGTATGTTTGTTCTTATGATTTTCTTCTTGTTCTCTTGTTTCACAGATTTTTTTTTCTTAACTGATTTTTAATATTTTTTCTCATGTTTTATGATTAGGTTGGAATTCAACTTTCTACTAGATTTCAAATAATCAGTAGCTATGCCTGGTTGATTGTACCTACTTTGATGATTTTGAGTAGTTCTTCGTAGGGTTTTTCCTTATAATATAAAAAAAAGAATTATAAAGAAAAAAAATTAAAATCTTATGGTGCCACAAGAGCTTTATACCAAAAAAATAACCAAAAAAATATATAAATATACTCTCCTGGATGAGTGCCACAAGAGGATAAATGAAAAAAAAAATTAAAATCCTCTCCTGTGGCGCTCCTTAAACGCCATAGGAGTCTTTAGTGGCGTAAACTTTTGTGACGTTCAAAAAGCACCACATTTCTAACAAAAAAGAGGGCCACAAGAATTAATTTTTGTAGTAGTGAATAAAATATGATATATGATATGATTAAGTAATATAATTAGTTTTTTTAGTAATTTTTAAGATTCTCTAAAAAGTCAACAGGTCTTATAAATAGGAACGAAGGGAGTAGCTTTTAGGTTGCTTTTCTTGTACTGGGCTCACATATATTATGTTTGTTTTATTTTTATTTTCAAACATGTCTTGTACTGCCTCCATTTTAAATACAAGCTTATAAATTCTAAGAAAATCAATTATATAAATTTAAAGCATTTAAATTATTTTTTAAAGCTATTTTATCTACTAATTTATAAACTAATATTCACATGATCTTATATATAAAACATTTCTAATATTTTCCACACTGACCAAGAAAATTTTCAAATTTCATTAACTCTTCTATAAAATTCAACAATTTTTTAACTTTACACATATTTAATAGACATTACTACATATGATAAGAGAATAAAGTTAATGCAATAATAAATAAAAGATGGAATTGTACACTCATATAAAAGTTTTATCTCACTACCTTATATATAGGAGTAGATGAGTATATAATATAATAATACACTACATATGATATACTTAAGTAACTTATTTATTTTAATTAATCTTTTCTAAAAAAATCAATCAAATCTTATATTTAAGATCAAAGTGAGTATATCCTTATCTCCCAATTTCTTCCACCTTTTGCTTCCTCTTTTCCAAGCGTGTCGTCCACGTCTTTTATCCTGACGGATGATTTTCTTCTATTCAACCTTTGATTTTTTTTTCTTTCCTTGTCTCTTTCACGATATAATATCTTTTGCACAATGAAAACGGAATGATTTTATGTCAAAACTCCTTTTAATCATATAATTAATTAAGCGAAAAAATATATTAAAGATAATTAAGCAGGTATAAACATTTATACATCTAATTAATAATATTTCAAAATTTAAACCTATTTAATTATAAAATATATATTTCTCAGGTCTCACCATTCTTCTCTCTTTTATTAATAGCATTACACAGTGCAAAAGTAACGAAAGTTGACGGCCTTACTATGAGTCCGTTTGGATGCATATTATGATAAGTGGCTTATTTCTTTTATGGACTTATAATAAATAGTTTTAGAAAAATAAGTGACTTATTAGAAGTTGTGTTTGGATTTGACTTTACATAAGTGATTTTTTTTTTATGAAATATGTTTGGATTATAAGTAGAAAAGTGACTTATGATGAAATTTTTAAAAGAATTTTTTTATTTAAAAATAAGTAAGAAATGTGTAATATCCCAAATTTTTATTCATCGAATTTCCTAAGTATATGAAAATATAAGGGTAATAAAATGATCAATATTGGTGTAACAATCATAGACAAAAAACTAATTGAAGTTACTTTAGGAAGCTTTTACTTTAAATCACTTGTGACATCTAAACACATCAAAATCCATAAGCGGCTTCACTTATTGAAGCTAAGCCCAAAAAATTAATTTAAGTTACTATCCAAATAGCACTATATCTACCTCAATTAAATTGTTTATGTACATTTTTGCAATAGAAAATATACAGTGTTTATAGATACTCACAGTGAAATTGTCATACAATTTTACACGTTTATCAGTATTTTTTTTCTGCAAGAGCACATTTTCCCATATATATTCCCTCTGTTCCTAAGATCTTTTAAAAAAATCTTAATAAAATTAATTACATTATTTAATAATATCATATGTTGTGTTTTATTACATTATATAATAATTTATAAATCAAACAATATAATTTAAAAAAATACAAATTTTAATATTTTAAAGTAATATACTTAGTTTTCTTAAAATTTTTTTAAAATTTTTTAAAAAGGTCTTATAAATAAAAATAGAGGGAGTATATAAATTAGTTGGAGCCATTATTATTGTCATTTGTCCACTTTTTATTGGACATGATGATTTTTCTCACCGTCCTACCTACGGTGTTTTAGTTTCTTAAAGTGCATGCAGAACATGTGAAACACTGAAAATAAATGCCGGCCGATAATGAAGATCAACTGTGGTCACAAATCTTCCACGACGAAATTATAGATTATGTTGTTTTCAATATCCAATAGTCTTTTTTTTTTTAAGTGTATAGCACATAAAATTATGTGTTAAGATGCATTCAATATTCTAAAATGTATTTTTAAGTATGTCCAATATATTAAAATAATTTTTGGTAAATCTAACATTCTAAAATGAATAAGCACAGAAATTACTTCAGGGCTGTGGACGCATATAAAAATTACTCAATAATGGTGCTTGGTGGATGGATATACCACAAAATAATTAAGAGTGTTGAGTCCGGTTGAAAAATTACTTTAAGACGCTGAATATATCTGAATCCCAAAATAATGTAATATATTGTGCTAGGCTGCTAGCAACATTAAATCAAAAATAAATCATGTTTAGATCTCTTATAACATAATTACATATAAAAATTTGTTAACAAAATATCTTTACAATTAAACTTGTAAATTTATAGGTTAGATCTACGTATTTACAAGTCAAGCTATGCCATTTATAAAATAAACTAGTAAAAATCTCAATAAATTGAATTTTTAAATATTTTCTATATTTATTTTTATTTAGTACGATAAATAATTTTTCATAAAATCAATTCAAATCAAAATGAAATCAACACACACGTATATACAATTAGAACGCGTGGTGTGTGAAAGAACCGAAGTGGTTTTGGCGCTCATGCGATAATAAGTAACAAAATTTCGAGCAATCAAATATCATTCATATTTTATTTTTTAAATTTTCATTTTTGTAAAAAAAATTATTTTAATATATACAGAATTAAAAAAGAGATAAACTCTATTAAATTTTATTTCTCCAATCTAAACATAAATTATTTATGATAAATATTTTTTGAAAAAAAAAACATTTCTAATAAATCGTTTATTATCAAAAATGATTTCTGACACCTAATTCAACCCTTCCACCAACGACTTCAGTTCATCCCTTCCCTTCCCTTCCCTCTTGCCATGGAATTTGTCTTTTTTCAATCGTTCGTTCGTTCGGCTCAATGCTGAACAGTCTTTTTTAAGCTCATTAGTACAACACGTGAACCATGGATGTTGATGGCGGGTCCTGATCTTCTCATAGGCCTTGCCTCAGCTTCCCTCAGCATCCTTTATGTTATCCGTCCGATTGATCTAAGAGCCCAAAACAAGACACATGGAGCTATAAAAGATTCCTCATTTCTGCAGCAATCTCGTCCTCCTCCCTCTTCCCTCCGATTGATCTAAGACCCAAAAACAAGACACATGGAGCTATAAAAGATTCCTCATTTCTACAGCAATTTCGTTCTCCTCCCTCTTCCCTTCTCTCCCTCTTCCCTTCTCTGACCATTGTCTCCTCCATCCTACGGTTGGTTTGGTACGAAGGATTTAGAGAAAAAGGGAAGGGAGATAAAATTTTAAAAAAATTTCAGAAAAAGACAGTTAAAATAGAGAAAAGTCAAATCAGAACAACAAAATCGAAAATCTCAAATCAGTCACTTTATACCTTCTTTTTATATAATTACGAAAATGTTACTGAATTTTTAATAATACGAGTATCTTAATTTATAATAAGAGTATCTCAATTAACAATACCAAAAGCATTTGGTACTACATATTTACGCTGTGAATTGTTTATGCAACTGTTGTTAATTGAGATACTCTTGTTATAAATTAAGATACTCGTATTATTAAAAATCTAGTGGCACTTTCGTAATTACAAAAAAAGAAAGTACAAAGTGACATATTTGAGATTTTCGATTTCATTATTCTGATTTGTCTTTTCCCTATTGTAACTGTCTTTTTCTAAAAATTTTCCTAAAACTTTTATAAGTTGAATTTTAAAAAAATTAAAAAAGTGGGGCTAAGAATTTTCAAATTATTATTATTTTCATATTTTTTATATTTTATTTTTTCCTTATTAAAATTTTATAACCTATTGCTTCAATTTTTTTTTAAACTCAATGCCTAAAATTTTTATTTTCCCTCCCTCCTCTCATATCAAACAGCCCCTTAGTCACTACAATATATATATATATATATTTGTAGCGGTTAAAATGTAGGATTTGTAGCCATTTTAACCGCTATAAATAACATTAGTAGCGGTTACAAAATTGTATGTCGCAAATCATTTTATAGCGGTTTTCAAAAACCACTACTCATTGGTCAAACATGGCTACTAATATGTATCGTTTTAATAAAAGACTTTGTAGCAGTTAGTAAATCGCTACAAAGAAAAAAAATTTATAAAAAATTTTTTGTTGGGAAGAATTTGTAAATATTTGGCAGGAAAATTTTGAAATTTGGTATGAAATTTTGTAGCGGTTTTTGTAAAAAAAACATGGTGAGAATTAAGGAAAAATTTAAATTTTGGAGCCACAATATTAGTAGCGGTTTTATTGAAACCGCTACTAAAATGTAGCAATTTTTTGTTGTTGAAAAAAACGCCAAGGTAAGCGCCAAAATGAATATTTTAAAAAAGCATAGATAAAAAAAAATTATTTAAAATTTTTGCCAAATAAGATAAATGCAATATTTTAATTTTTTTTTAATAATGAATTTGGATGTGATTTAAAAAATCTAAATATAGTGAAAATGGTATAAATTTACTTTTGATAGTTAATAAATACTATTATGAGAATATATATAATCTTAATTTTTTGTAGTTAATATAAAAATTAATTGTTAGAAGAGTATGAAGAAATAAAATAAGAAGATAATAGTTTTTTTTTTTTGGATCAAATAAGGAGATAATATGCTAATAGCTGAAGTTAATAGGTCCTGGAAAACATAAAAGAAAAATATTAGTAGCACATAAAAACAAATGAATAAATATCATATCTAAAGTGGAAAAAAAATTCTTATAGGTAGAAATATTAGTTGATACTATCGAGAGCTTATAGAATAAAAATTGATAAAATTAAAAAAAGAATAGGGTGAAGAAGGAGAAAGGAGAAGAGAGTGAAGTAATAATTGAGTGAGAAATGAAGTTGGAGTGAAGCGTATTTATAGGTATCAGCGATATATTTATAACGGTTAGTATAACGTATTTTGTAGCGGTTACTCTTTATAGTGGTTTTATTTGAGTTTGTAGCAGTTTCGAATCCCCTACAAAATAAAAAATTAATTTTTTTCATGAAAAAATGATATGATTTGTTTATGATTTTTAACAATGCGGTTTTTAAATCCATTAATTTTTTTTACTTAGTTTGATTGGTTTCAAAATGTTATGACTTATTAATTCATAGTTTAAGAGAAAGATATTCATTTGGTTAAAAAATGTTATAACTTTTTACAATTTACAAGAATGGCGGTGTATATTTGTAAAACACTATTCTTCGCCATCCTTGCAAAAAAATGCGTCTAGAAATTGTTAGTGGTAAAAGAATACATATGATTGGAATAAATGTAAATTTAATTTAATTTGTGATAATTTCTAAGTAATGAGAACGCACCTAACTATAGGTAAAATGTCATCCCCTTCCAGAAAGAAATTGTCAAGGCTAGTAGGTTTAAAGGGGTCACTCTTGTAGGCGATGTTATCACCATCACCTATGTTGTAAAGGTCTCTAGGTTTTAAGTGAACCACCATATTCTAATCTTTATACCTCTTATCCTCAACATAATAAACTTGTTGGGCCTCAGACATAAGAATAAATGGCTCATCGTCTTCTAATTGTCCAGTGTGAATTGGTAGGGAGAAATTTACCGAAGTTATGCCAAATTCGTCAGTCTTTAGATCCCATGAGGTTGTGGTATTATCCCACAGACACTTGAAGAGTGTTACCACGAAATGACCCTGGTAATTTACTTCGATGACATCAACAAGTTTGCCGTAATAAAGGACACCTAGAAATTGAATGTTGCTGTCACTAGTACTCGCATAACTCCTCATGCCAAAGGTACCATAAATTCCCGAGTTTTGGGTTAGCAAACCTTGATCCCTTGAAACTGTACAAAACTTTAACCCGTTGACATTGTATGCAGTAAATTTTGTCGCACATTCAAGCGGACCTATGGCGAGGGCTCTAAAATCTGCTGAGTGTAAGCTAGAATCATTGAGGATTCGGCAAGCGAACCAACTTGGAAATTCTCTATAGACCTTTTTGTCAACTTTGGAAGAAGTCTGTGTACGAACCCTGAGTTGCCGCTTTACATGGCTTCTGAATTCCTGCAAGTAATAATTGTGTAAGTGATAAAGACGTTCAAGGGATATAACTAGTACATAAGGCAAGATGTGATGATTCAATTCTTACCTAAGGTAGGTTCGACCTCAGTACAGTTAATCAAGACATATCTATGCACCTGTAACTTTT
This sequence comes from Acacia concinna, assembly GCA_037177275.1. NCBI lineage: Eukaryota > Viridiplantae > Streptophyta > Magnoliopsida > Fabales > Fabaceae > Acacia > Acacia concinna. Next base: position 2,150 of record JBAGKO010001659.1, on the reverse strand, counting down.
TAGTAGCTGTAAGCTTGAAAAGCTCACCCCCTCCAACTCATTTGCCAAGGTGAGGTATGGACAACGCAACAAGAATCGACTCAAGTTTGGGATAATCGTCTACATGGGACAGTCGGTTGAAAGAAGTCTCAATGTCATCAAAGTATTGTGGACAAAATAGAGGATCTTATCCCCTAAATAACCTTCAACTCTAGAACCTTCTGGCCATGCCTTATTCCTGACGTAAGTTTTCAATTTCTCGAGAAACCTATTTGTTTATTAGCAAAAATAAATAAATAAATATTAAACTAAATAAGGAGCACAAGTAGTGCCATTGATGCATGGAGAATAAGTACCTTTTATTATGATACATCCAACGATATTAAACCGGCTCAGGTAGCTTTGTCTCATGAATAAGGTGGACTGTTAAGTGAACCATGATAGTGAAGAAGGGTGGAGGAAAAATCACTCCAAATGACAAAGAGTAAGGAGGATTTTATTTTGCAGTTGATCGAGCTCCTCATTTATCAAAACCTTCAAACACAATTTTTGGAAGAAAGAGTAAAATTAAACCAAAACAATGGATACATCCGGAGGCAGTGTACTCTTTAATGCCAATGGAAGCAACTGTTGCATCAAAACGTGTGAGTCATGACTCTTCAACCCATCAATCTTCCGAGAATGCACATCAATACAACATGAAATATTGCTTGAATACCCATTCGGAACTTTTATTTTCTTCAAAGTTGCTAGGAAGATTTCCTTATTTGCTTTTGTTAGGGTGAATTTTCCGGTTGAAATTTGTCATTGTCATTTGACTATGCGTCTTGACAAACAACCATTGCCCACAAATCTTTCCTTACTTGCAGATGATCCTTGGACTTTTCGGGTTTGTTAAGCATCATGTATAACACATTATCACACACATTTATTTCAATATGCATTACATCCAAACTGTATCGAAGCAAATTAGTTTTCCAATATGGAAGACCAAAGAAGATGCTTTTCTTCCGCCATTGTTGGGGTTCTGAATCAAAAGCCCTATTACTTTTCTCCCCACTTGTGATTCTTTGACTTTTTTCCAAACTCAACATGAACATCTAGTAGCTACTACAAAGTATCTGCACCAGATAAAATTGGAGGAGGTCCCTTTCTTTCCAGTTCACCATCGAAACAATTGAGTTGTAGTCTAAATTTGTGAGTGCCATCGAAAAACCTCCTGTGACCCATAAAACAACACTTTCTGCTATGGGGAAGCTGGACTGTGGCATAGTGAAAATTGAAAACCAGGCACGCCATACCAGTATGAACATTCCAACCAGATAAGGTTCCCATCCCAGGGAAGTCACTTATCGTCCATATCAATGCTCCACGCAAGTTGAACAGGCTCTTATTGTACGCATCATATGTCTCGACACCCTCATTCCATAGATCCAATAATTCTTGGATGAGAGATTGGAAGTACACATCTATATCATTACCCAGAGTCCTTTTCCCTGGAATGATCATAGACAAAATAAACGAGCTTTTTTTCATACACATCCATAGAAGCAAGTTGTAAGGAACTAGTATGACCGGCCAATTACTGTAACTTGTGCTAAGATTCCCAAATAGATTGACTCCGTCATTCGCCAGAGCTAATTGAACATTTCTAGGGTCAGCAGCGAAATCTAGAAAATCTGAATCGAATGACTTCTACGCCTCCTCATCTCGTGGATGCTGTAACTTCCCGTCTTCAATTTGTTCGACACGATGCCACCTCATGAGCTCAGTTATTTTAGACGACATAAACAACCATTGCAAACAAGGCTTCAGTGGAAAGTATCTGAGAATCTTTGCAAGTTTCTTCTTCTACCTTTTTCTCTTATGAACGTTCTTGTACCTTGATGCTTGACACCGCTTACACATGTCTCTTGTGGCATCATCCCCCTAATACAACATACAATCGTTCGGACACGCATCGATTTTTTTGTAGTTCAATCCCAATCTGGCGATAATCTTCTTTATCTCATAAAAAGTCGTGGGAATCTTAGCATTGGGAAATGCATCCTATAATAACTCCAATAATATCGACATTGCCTTATCTGTAATTCTACACAAGCACTTGATATGATACAGTTTAATTAGAAAAGACAATTTAGAGTATTTACCACAACCAGGATACAAAGGAT
>JBAGKO010001618.1:0-12140 GCA_037177275.1 Acacia concinna | reverse complement strand
AGAGACTTCGAGGATTTCATTAGAATGTTAAAAGAGGAAGAAAAGAACAAATATCAATACATATATATTGAAAATTTTAGTTCGTATCATGCATATGTCGTGATGAGTTAGGTGATTATAAATGAGGTTTTGTTAACAAAATTTGGGTCCTTATGATGCATATCACTAAATCAAGCATGAATTCATTCAAGTTAAGATGTATTAACCACTTTCAAGTTCAAGCCAACAGACCATTCCATCAACGTTAATCACGGTTCAGCAACTTAAAATTCCAGCAAGTTTAGGACTCTTAATCACCATCCCATCATATTTATAACCGATTTCAAGATCAATCAAAGAAGAGCTTCAAAATCTGCAGACACCACAACACTATTTAACCAAAACATAACCAGATTAGAGAGCTCGATAGGCACCACAAACCTGAAACCACCGAAGAACATAGAACACCAAGGCTACAATCGAATCTGAACTCCCTAAGCAGTGACTCCCACCTTCTCACGATAGAAAAGAGACACACACTGGCGATTGACACTTTCACCGAGACAAGAACAAGCTGATGCCCAAATGCAGAGCTCGTGAAGAAGAACAAAACTACTAGTCCCGCCATGACAACCGCCGGTGAAGCTCGGCGCGGTGAGAAACAGAGAACCCGTGAACAAATGGTGCGCCACTGTGCCAAATATGGAGCTTGCTGTAAGAGAAACAGAGAACTCAAGCTACGTTGTCTGCTGCCGTGAAAACCACCGGTGAAGCTCCGCAAGGTGAGAAATAGTGAACCCGTGAACAAATGGTGCGCCGCTGTGCAACGGATCGAGCTTGCCACAAGAGAAATCACGAACCCGAGCTCCATGGTCTGCGAGAAAAGTGAGAGCCAAGCATAATATGCAAGAAAGGAGAGAAAGGAGAGAGAGGAGTGTGGTGTGGGTCAGGAAGCATATGGGTAACAGTCATAAGCCATCTGAAAAGCAAAAATAAGCTACAATTTGTGGCTTCATTATTTGAAGTTACTTTTACTGACTTCAGCTTCAAATTTCAGATGCCATCCAAACACCACAATGTCTAGAAGTGGCTGCACTTATTTAAGTTAAGCTAAAAAAACCAGCTTATATGGCCATCCAAATAGGCACTTAGTAGTGGGACGGCCCACGACCCATGGCTACATGAATAGAAATTGCGATTTGATATAGTTTTTTAAACTTCTTTTATCATCCAATGATTTAATTAGAGGTTGTCATGTCGGTTCAACTCGCCAACTTACGGGCTGTGACAAGTTTGAGTGGGAAAAATGTGGGTAACATGCCATCTCACTGACCCTGTGAGTTGGCCCACTTTCTTTATTTCTCCAATTTATTTTTTAAAGGAAAAAAACAATGTGCACCTTTTCTAATAGTATGTGCAATTTTATTTAGTTTACTTTTAGAAAACTAATTTAAGAAATCTGCGCCATACATAGATGTGAATATGTCATCTTCACTGCTAGGTAAAAGCCGGTCAATTTTTTTTTAAAAAAAAATATGTAGGCTAATGTGGCTTTTTTTAAAATCTTTTTTATCTTTGATCATCTAATATTAAGTGTACACGGTTAGAACATGAGACCACTGGTTAAGCTAGCACAACCCCGCACCATTTGAGCTAAGCGCTTGATTGTTAAATGCTACAACTTTTAAGAACTTTATGTGGCACTTAAAGTAAAAAGTGCTACAGAAAGTAAAAGCTGATGGCTTTATTTTTTTAAAAAAAAGCAACTTTGACACTTGATCAACCAAGCGTCAAAGTAGATCTTTTCTTCTAGCTACTTTATTTAAAAAAATTAAACCTAAACTAGATTTATTTTTTAAAAAAATCATCAAATAGATTTAATTTATTTTGAAAAACCTTAAACTATCTTTAAATTTATTATAAAAAAGCCACATGTAAGTTTTAATTAATTTAAAAAAAAACCTTTAAGAGTCATTTAATTTAATTTAAAACACCCTAAACTGCATTTTAAATATATTTATCTTTATATTTATTTATTTTGAATTTAAAAATATTTTTTATCATTAGAATTATGTTAAATTAAAATAATAAAAATAATACATTGGAGGCACATGACAGACAAAGTGGCCCCTATCCCAGCTGAGGGTTTTTAACCCTTAATTTAAGCAACCCGTATCCAACTAAGGGTTTTTTACCCTCAGTCATAGGGTACATTGGGGCACTTGGTTGTCCAAGCACACCCTATCCCAATTAACCTTTAGCTTCACAAGGGACAACCGATAGCTCCTCTCTTATGGTTAGCTGGGATTTTCTTTACTCACATGAGTCACATCTCTTGTCTCTTTTTGCATAGCATCTCCACTAATAGCTCCTACACCATTGTCTCCCTTCTTTTTCCCTTAGCTCCTTCCACTTCCACCGTTGAGTTATAGTTGTACCTCCTCCTCCTTTGTTATTTAATTCCTCTTGGTCCCTACTTGGGTACATAAGGTATAGTTTCATTCTTTCTTTTTCTTAATCTTGACCCCACTTTCAACACTCATATGCACGAGCTCATCCTCATTGCATCATTTTGGTCCCCACTCGCCCATATATGTAAACCCACCTTATCCCACATCAAAAAGCAACTTGCTTGTAATTTTTTTTTGTCCCAACATCAGTTTTCTTTCCTATTTTCATTTTTTTTCTAGGTTTATGTGGTTAGCTTAAAGTTCAACCTAAACTTTCAATACATTGTAAACTATCAACCTAAGGTTATGTGATTAGTTTAAATTTCTGTCTACAATTTAATTTTCTTAGCAGTAAATAATTTCTTTTAGGGTTAAGGGCCAAATTTGCCTTGGAAGTATTGCCTAAGGAGCGATTTTGCCCTGGAAGTATGATTGGAGGCAATTTTGCCCCTGCCGTTAGTTGACTGTCAGTTGACTTAGTTGACTAAATATGTTGAACTGACAGTCCACAAATCATCCACTATATTTTTGCTAAGGTGAAGATTTGTCCTGAAAGTTTTAAATATATTAATTTTAACTGTTAGTTAACCAAATATATTAAACTGACAGTTCGCATGTCATCCAGTTTATTTTTTTTAAGGTGAAAATTTGTCTTAGAAATTCATTTGTCATCTAGTTCTTCTTTTTTAATGTTAGATTTAAAAGTTCTGGTATAAATCTTCACCGTAGCAAAACTACATTGAATGACATATAGACTGCTAGCTCAACATATTTGGTCAACTAACGGCAGGGGCAAAATTGCCCCAAATTATACTTCCGAGTAAAATCGCCCCTCAAGCAATACTTTTGGGGCAAATTTGGCATTTAACCCTTTTAAATAGGTGTATGTGAAACTATGTAGTAGTTATCATTTTTAGATCTTATATATAACAATTGTTATTGTGGAATTGTATAAGTGAAATAATTATGTTTAATTTGTTGTCATGTAATTTTTTCCATTCACAATTTTTATAACTATATTTAGTAGTTATTTTTTGTTGGTTAGTCATTTGTTAGTATCATATTTGATTTACATTTCATTGTGATTTATTTTTCTTCAGTTTTGTTGTACATAAGGGTATACACATTTTTGTATAGGTTATGAAATAAAAATATGAAATATTATATTTATAAAAATCTCTAAGAAGTCCTATTTAACAATAAGAAAATTATCAGCTGTGGCATTTGTTAAGTGCCAAATTTTGTTCGTACACTTTTTTTTTTAAAATGTTGAATGGAGAACTGAAATTTAAATATGTATGGGTTGTCCCACTATTACCTCTAGGCTCTAGGTTCAACATAAAAACCAAATTGGTGACTTATTTATTTATCAATAATTTGCTTACAAAAACATGAAGCACCTATGTAGTAAGCGTCACACCTCATTTAAATACTGTATATACTTAACGTTTAATCCTTTAAACATCAACTATGAGCTTAGAAACTCTATCATAAATATATAAAACTTGAATAACACTTTTTATAAGCTTTTAAAGAGTGTAACTTCAAATAAACATTTATCAACTAGAATATTTGTGGATAAAAATAATCATACTGTCATGAAAATTAAATATAAAGTGGCATAAAGGAGCCCCGGCAGAGCTTGTCAGGCACACTTCATATGCTCCTTCTATTGTATCCTACTAGAACAATCACCTAAAAATGTTAATATAAAGATATTAGATGCCATGGTCTCATTAACTACTAAAAGTTTCTACACACATAAGTAAACCCCATATACCAAAATAAAGAATTGATTACATGCATGCATGCATGTATGTATGTATGTATCATGATCCTCATACAAAACAATTTCACATTTAATCATCATGCCAACATCTATTTTCATCACAATATGGAATATGAATTTATGCAATATGCAGTCTCCCTTATATCACCATCCACATTTATTTCACAAATTGGACCCATAGGCTAATATATGGTTTAACAGAAACCCATCCATTTGATGAACTATCACATGCTCATCAGTTCTTAAGATACATCCAGTCAAAGTTATAGGGCTCATGTATGAACTATGGCTCCCTCCCTTAAAAGAACAAAACCAAGGAGGTGTTTCATGTCCCACAACTCTTATCATGAACTTGTTGTGGATGAGTATCCTATAAAAAAACATATAGTAAATCCTGCTGACAAGGAAGAAGACAAGAAAAATATATTGTTGACAAAGGAAAAAGAAAAAAAAGCAAGGGTAAAAGATGCAGAATAATCAAAGAGCAAGGAACGTGGAAGGAGACAAAAGAATGTAGGAAAATCAAAAGAAGACAAAAGATGAAAAGTGCAGTAATTAAAGTCTAATAATTAGTAGCCGTGGTACATGTAAAAAAAATTCAACAAGTAGTCAAAACGTGTGATGATAATGTGACCATCTTTTGTCACAATTTGTCACATGTTGTCACATGTAGAAAATGTAAGTCGATAGAAGATCTGTCCAAGGGATGAAATCTATCTATATAAGGATTTGTAAACCTCTTATAATGGGTATCGAAACATTAGCCTGCCTCAACTTCTATAAACACTTCTCTCAATAAAACTCATTTCATGTACATGCGCTTTGTGTTCATTAATTTCAACTAAAAATTATCAAATTATGGAATACTGTTGAATAAGGTATGTATAACTAAACTTTCTTTCTAGAGATCAAGGCAGGAGTGTTGCCTTTATCCAAAAAGTAATTATCTGATTGGGGAATTATCGGTCATATGATCATAGAAATAATAAACCAGTTACATCTGCAGTAGGAAATGAAAGAAGGCAGTGTTGAGGTGGTTTGAAGGAGGAAGGTTTGAGCTCCAATTGGAAGCTCTATAATAGTATCTCTGTATGAAAGAGGGCAAGGATCCTGCTATGACTCGAATCATCCTCGATCGTCCTCTCGTTCACTATTGTCCTGACTTATGATTGGTCTATCCACTTATGGTATCAAAGCTAAAGGATAAAGATGATATGAAAGCTTGTCCCTAGGTATCTTGCAAAAGTTCAATGTTATTTGTGTTCACTTTTGTTTAAGTTTTATTATGTATTAGTTCTAAAATATTTTGTTATCTAACAATTGTATGACTAGAGCACCTCAAGTAACTGAGTTAAGAAGAGAGATAAAGATATTAAAACAAGCTAAGAAAGTATTTAATAAACCATAAAATTTGAATTTAGTAGTTGTAGAAGCAATAAGGGATTTAATAAAAGATTTTAAAAAGGAATTAAAGGATATTTCTCAATGAATACAATTAAGATAATAGAACCAAGTATATATGGAATAGAGTGTAGTAAATTACCAAAAAGTTCTTGTATACCTTTAGATGTGGAAAATAATTGTATGTTTACTTCTTTTATTTTAGGAGGCGATGGAGATAGCACATATAATCAAGTAAATTGGACTAATATGTATTTAATGAAACAATTAAGATATTATATCAATATGATTGGAGATTTATTAAAAGTTTACACCATATATATATGGTATAATAGAAAAATTACCTAAAGAGACAAAATTAATTTTAAATCAGATTATTTATTTAGAATATTAAAACGTATAGTAGAAAAAGAAAAAGAATAGGATAAAACTACTATAAATATGATGAATGCATTATAAGAAATAGATGATTTAGAAGAAGATGAGATAGAAGGCGGATCAAGAGGAAAAAAATTTTAAAAAGAAAGAAAGAAAATAATTTACACATATAACAACTATAGGAAATCCACCAATACAAAAATAACTATGCAGGAAGGACAAGAAATGAGTACCCAACAAAGTTTTACTAATCTAAGAACTAATCCAATATATATTATACAAATGATGTTTCAGCAAGCACAGTAATAAATGAAATAACTAGATAAGAAGAAGTAGAGTCATCAAATTTGTATCATAAGGAACCATTAAGACAAGTAGAAATACCTTTTGAAACAACATTCAAGAATACTACAAATTCAAGATTTAACCCAACACCAATAGAACAATATGAAACTAGACAAATATCTAATTTAGGAATATGATTAGATTAAAATTGCAATTTAGATCATGAAAAAAGATTAAAAGAATGGACAAAGTCCCAGCTAGTAGCATTAATAAGAAGAAATATAGAAACTAATATAGCAAGCCTGTTAATAGAAGCAAGATTTATAGGAAATGTACAAATTTGGTGGAAGAGTAAAACCCATGAATTTAGAGAGCAAGCTAGACAATAACACATCCATATCAACATGGAAAATTTTTTTATGCATTATTAATAACACAGTATGAACAATTATTAATAAATGAATTTATAGGAAGAAGTGTAGACTTTAAGTGTTATGTAGTGTTAAGACAAGCTTTACACCCAAGAAGGGGTGAATTAGGTGTTAAAATTTTTTTTGAAAGCTTAAGGTGCACACACATATATTGGTTTGGTCAAAACTCACGACCTACGTCCAATTTTCAATATCCATTAAGTTACACTATTCTTCCAAGATTTCAAAGGGCTCTTGGCGCCTCAATATAGACTCGATTGACACTTTAAGAGTACAATCCCCCTTACAAGATGCAATCCAAGTCCCCACTCAAAGTATCCCAACTTTGAGTAACTCACAATTAATTTCAGAGTGTAATAAATACTCTCTCAATAGAGTTGAATGATAAACACTAAAGATCAATAAATTTATGACAGTAATGAATGGAACACTCTTAGCAATGTTCACTTTTTGGTTGGTTGTTGCCGTCATTAATGTTTGAGCATTCATATTGTCTGAGGAATTGATGTCCGTTAGAATTTAGTTTGTAGCCGTTGAGTTCTCATCATTCCTCTAGGTTGTTTTCACTGAGAGACACAACTGATTTCTCCTCTGAGTAATACATATAGCCTTTGAAGTGGAAGAAGGTTGGTAGTTGGAGTTTTGCCAAATTTGGTGAAGCATTAAATGCTTATGACATAATTACCATTTCAGATGAATCAAGCTTGTGTGTCCTTGCAGAAGTTTGTAACATGTTCTTATGCATAATGGAGGTCATATGTAAAGGTTAAAAACAAGTGGGTATCAATAAAACAGTAGCTTGAATGATTAAGAAGTTTACGTTACAATGCTATGTTTTATGGAAAACTTGAATTTTGAAATTCCTTTGAGGTTTCTAAGTTTCCTCTAGGTAATCTATAAAAATCAGTATTCTTGAGGATTTGGCCAATAATTAACACATGAAATTTAGAAGAGTGTATCCTCGAGGATTTTATGAATTGGAATTACCTTGAGGTTTAAGAATACCCTTGAGGTTTCAAGCATATTAAATTACTCTCTTGAGGATTAACCCTTAACTCAAGGTTATTCTCTGGAAATCATAGTTCATAGTATGCTTGAACCCTTGGGGTTAAAATCAATCCTTGAGGTATCGGGTTTTCATAAAATAAGTAATTCAGAGTATGAGAATAAATTAAGTTAGAAATGTTGACAAGCCTCGAGGTTAGCCTCGAGGTCACTACATAACCTCGAGGGTTCTTTGATGTTGGCCTACTTACAAGGTTTTGAAATATAAAGGAAGGTTTTAAAGTAGCCTTGCAAGGTTGCTAAGGTTTGTCCCAGCCTTGAGGGTATTGATCACTCTCGAGGCTCCTTCTATTTTCTCAAGACTGCAAGGTTTCACCCAAACCTTGCTCCAATAGCAAGGTTTTGGACAAACCTTGCTATTGCTAGAAGGGCCCATAACCTCGAGGTTACATCTCACCCTTAAGATTTGGGTTACATCTTGCCAACGGCAAGCTTTTGGCCCAACCTTGCTGCCTCAGTAAGGTTTTCCACAAACCTTGCAATTGTGTCAACAATCCAATAACCTCAAGGTTACCATCCACCCTTAAGGTTATGGCTCAACCTTGCTAACTATAAGGTGTTGAGCAAGCCTTGCACTGAACAAACCATGTCTCAAAGCGAAGAAGACTGTAACTTAGAGGTTAGTAGCTAACATTGAGGTTTGTGGTTACTGCTTGCTCTCAGCAAGGTTTGTTGCAAAACCTTGCTGTTATTTCAAGGCTTGCTACAAACCTTACCGTTGTGGCAAAGCTGGCAAACCTCAAGGTTCTCATGAAACCTCGAGGCTAGCAAACCAGCAAACCTTATGAATCAGTTCCAAAATTATTCTATCATACTTACTAAATGAATATTACTCAAGTCCACTTGCTCAAGTAATTTGCCTTTAGTTTAACACAATTTAATACACTTTTCAAATCATTATAAGTTTAGTTATAATCAAAACATATAATCTAACATGTAGTTGTTTCGTATTCTTTTTCTAATTTCCTCATCATATTTATTTGTGAGTTCTTTTGGACCAGTTCTATTTTTTTTCTATTCCTAAAGTTTTCATTACTTGTTCAATATTTGGTTTTATATGAGCTAATTCATTTGTATTATTTTTATTTCTATTTTTATGTCTCATATATATATTTTTTGTTCTAATGGTTTTGATAAATTCTATTAATCTTTCTAATCTATATTTAGGTTGTTCATTTGCTAAAATTAATTTTGTATCTCGAGGTAATTTTTCTATTATACCTTCTATAGTGTAGCCTTTTAATAAATATTCAATATTTATATTAATATAACATCCTAATTGTTTCATTCAAAATATATTAGTCCAATTTGTTTGATTATATGTAATATCTCCATCTCCTCCGAAACTAAAAGAAGTGAACATATAGTTATCTTCCATATCTAAAGGTATATAAGAACTTTGTGGTAATTTACTACAGGAAAAAGGACAATTTTTGCTCTAGAAGTAACCACTCAAGAGTGCTAGGTATCTGGCAAATTTACCCTAACAGTTAGTCAATGTCAAGTTTGATTGTTAAATGACATCATGAGCTAAAAAGTTTCATTATCATGATCTAGATCGTATATGATTCGATAATCACGATCTCCAATTCAAGATCTAGATCTAAATCGCATATGGTTTGATCATCACGATCTCCAATTCCTCAACTCACGATCTAAAGGTTTATCCCTAATATTAAAATAATATTTCCCAAAATCCCTTTCTCTCCCTCTCTGATTGTGCTTGAATCCCAAAGATAGTAAAGAGATCCCAAAACGTTTCAGGATGTCATTTAACGGTCAAACTTGACATGAACTAACAACCAAAGTAAATTTTCGGGCAAAAATGGTCATAAAAAAACTTCTGAATACCTAGCGCTCTTGGGAGGTTACTTTCTAGGCAAAAAATGTTCCTAGAAAAACTTCCGAATACCCAGTATTCCTAAGTGGTTACTTCTGAGGCAAAAATAGTCCTCAAACAATGTTCAGATGCCCAACGCTCTTGGGTGATTACTTTTGAGGCAAAAATGGTCATTTTCCCTTTACTAAACTCTTTTCCATATATTCTTAGTTCTGTTATTTTTATTGTATTTATTGGGAAATTTCTTTGAACTTGTCTTTTAATGCTTTTATTAATCCTTTAATTACCTCAACAACTATCAAATTCAATTTTTTGATTTATTAAATATCTTCTTAGCTTGTTTTAATATTTTTATCTCTCATTTTATTTTAGAGGTGCTCTAGTCATACAAGTATTAACCTATTAAAATATTCTTCAAATAAAACTATCACATAATACTAATTATTAAACAAATATGAACACTAGTAAGTTTCAACTTCTACAAATTAACTAGGGATCAAGGCTTCGTATCATCTTTATCCTCCAGCTTGATACTATAAGGGGACATATATGTAATGTTTTAAAAGCCGGACTAGACATCAAGCTGAAAAGGCCAATGGATCATAGTCCAAACGGTTAGATCGGTTCGGCTGTTCACATAAAAATTAAATTAAAATTTATATTTATATATATATATATAATCATATAAAAATAATTAATAGCAACAAAACATGTCCTAACAAAACAATTATTGGAAAGAGTCCATTAACATGTTATTAATCAACTTAACACCACATGACCAACAAAAATATTACATAAATACATATATATAGAGATTGTTTGGGAAGGGTGTTTTTCACCTTAAAGTAGTAGCACATAAAAAATAAGTACTTATCTTTTTATGATTGTTTGGGATGGGCTGAAAAAAATAAGCAACTTATATATAAAAAAAAGTAACTTAAAAAAAGAAGCCTACTGGTGGTGCTTTCAATCGTGGCACAGAGCGTATAGGGGGGAGAGAAGGGTTCTTAAAAGTTGAACGCTCAATCAGAGAAAGAAAGATGTGAGAGAGAGAGAGATAGAGAAGACTTACTGGACACGCAATAAAGACCAACTTATTAGGGATAAACTATCTAATAAACAATTAATTAAGTACTTGACTATTTGTAGTTTTTTTTTCAAAATTAATAGGGACAACGTGAAAAGAAAAATCTTGCTCCAAATATTATATCATTGATAAAATTCAAATACATGACAATTTCTTTAAAAAAAATTAACTCTTTAAATAAAATTAATCATAAGTCACTTTTCTATTTATCATACAAACACAACTTACTTTTGGAAAAAAAAAGTGACTTATACTACCCCCAATCCAAATACAAGAACATCTTATAAGTCACTTTTTTTTAAGCCACTTGTGATAAAATATTTTAAAAAATAAGTCACTTCGTCCACGGCTCATCCAAACGGTCTCATAGTCTCTTCTTTCAATGGACTTGTTCTTTTTATAAAGTCTACTAGAAAAAAATCCTTATAATACTTTTTTAAAATGGTCAACATATTATAATATAAACCTTTTTTAATGCAACTTTTGAAATTTGTGGGTTGCCTCTATTTTTCAAAAACATTTTTGGAGAGGACAAATTTTGGAAAAAATTAATATTTATAATTTTAATTTTAATAATGATTTTTTTATCCTTTCCTAGTGAACTATGTATTCTCCCCTATGTGTTGCATGAGCTAATGGACCATCCCTGATGATTTTTTGGAGAATAAAGATTACTTTGGTAAGGAGATGTGATCATACAACCCTTTGATTTATTTGTCAAATGCTATGCTTTGGATAGGTACTGTATTGTTTTGCTTCTTATAACTTGTCCCATTTTAAAATTTTTGTAGTCATCCTATATTTCTTAACCAGTTTGTTGTTTCTATTAAAGAATGTCTTAGTCAAGGTAACCATTACGACATCAATGTCATTACCATCTAGATGTTAATATCGGAAGCATAGGTTTTACTTGATGCAAGAATAAAACAATATAAAGGAAAAGAGTAAAAAGTCTTGTATTATGATTTGACATAATCTTAGTCACCTCGGGGTCCAATACAAGATTTTACTACAAATTAAAATGCAATATAGTGCAATTAACTCGGGATCGTTCTCTTATCAAGGAGCCTTTATTTTGAATTCCCTAAGTGTTAAAAACATGGTTAGAAAGGGGGTTTGAAATTGATTTTTTTAAAATTAAAATGCATAAAATAAAGCTAGTACTATTTTTTTTGGATTTTTCATAAAACAATAAAGAAATAATTTGGATAAAAAGGGATTATAAATTAAATGAGTCTTAGTAGCAAATATGGTGGCTTTCCTAGCTTCCTAAAATAAATTGGGAGTTAATTTTACATGTCAAATAGAAAACCTCAAGCAATCGTATTGAGTCCAATCTACCTAATTAATTACTAATCTTACAATCGCATTCATAGTCATTTCTTAGATAAATTGTTAAAAACCACTTGATGTGTGTTTGAAAATTATTTTAATG
>JBAGKO010001599.1:0-12145 GCA_037177275.1 Acacia concinna | reverse complement strand
GAAATCAGAATCATTAAGAATCTTCGGGTTTGTTTAGATTGTCATACTGCAACTAAATTTATATCAAAGATCACACAGAGAGTTATTATTGTAAGGGATGCAAACAGATTCCATCATTTTAGAGACGGGGTCTGTTCTTGTGGGGACTACTGGTGAAACAGAACAATTGTTCACCCCTTAAGCTCTGCGGCATGAGAGTGGCATCCAATCTTTTGGATTCACGATCTTTGTATTTCTACAATTTGATCTTGATTTACTCCATTAAAAAAAAATATTATTCTACAATATGATCTTGATTTACTCCATTAAAAAATAAATAAATTATCTTGACAGGCTTCCTGACTCCTGAACTTTGGTTTGTTGATTAAGTAAGTTAACAATTAAATTATCACATGTTTTACAAAAGTTCAAAACTGCTGTCTTTTACTTAATTATATGCAATTTTATTTTCATGAAACCAAGTGTGCTCCTGCATGTTTTTAGACACTTGTTCATTTTTCCATTTACATCGAGATGTTCTACCTGGAACATGCACCAGATATACAATTTTATTTATTAAACTTCTTAGTAGCATAGTTTTATACTAGCCTTATTCATTTGTTTGTTGAGCAAAAAATGAGAAAGTTACCGTGTTACACCTATTTGATTATGAGGCGTACCTCATTCTTAACTTTTCCTTTTTTTCATTTCCGGCTACTCTGCCCAGTAATTTTTTTTTTTTTTGGGTCCCGTCAGTTCAATTATTTACATGTAAAATTTGTAGCTTCAGTTGATTAAGTGTTGAATTAATATGGAACGATCTTGGAAACAAACGTATCATAACTCATAAGTACACCTTCCTCCCCTATACTTACAAAACTCAATATACTGCCCTTTGCTTTCTCCTTTCGCATGAAAAGAAAAGGAAATGAAAAAATAATGGATATACATGAAGTACTTGTTAAAATGCTTCACAAAAATTTTGCTCTAACTTTATTCATTTGGACCATCTAGGCTTTACTGAATCCTGTTTCAGAATTGCAAAAATAAATAGGGGCATGCATTCTCACGGTCATGTAAATGAATGAAGGCCAACTAATTCAGCAACTGATTCCACACTGCTTAACGTCAGGTCCTTTTGTTTTCATCACAAAAGGGTCAATTCTTACCCAAAGCAAGGAGAAGACAGAAGCCAAAAGCACTGACCATATGATAACAAGGGTTGGAGTTCGGTTTTGTTTACCCATCATTCCTTTGAGGAATGGGTAAAGGTGGACCAGTACCCAGAAAGAGAAGAAGAGTTTTCCAAGTAATGCACCCCAAGATTGTCCACCACTATTTATGGCATCTGTAAATCCAGCTACAATACCAACAAGGTTGATGATTATGATAGTGGTTGGAGGTATTAGCAGTGATGTCCATCTAAAGGTGTACAGGTCATTAAATTCCCCATCATCTGGTACTTTTGATACGATGCTGAAGTTAATATCAACTTTAGACACAGACCTTAGAAAATTTCTCACTATTGCAAAGAGGTGTGTTGAGACGCTGCCGATAACCCAGAATTGCTCATTTCTCCACCATTCCTCAAGAGTAACTCCACTCCATCTCAACTCAAGAATGCTTGATGCAGAGATTGATATGAACAGTGCAATGAAGAGAAGACTTGCAAAGGTACTTATCTGGACAATAATAAATTGAGAATAGTTTAATTGGTAGACTAAGAAACGACTTGTTTACTATAATATCAAAACAGAAGAAACTGAAGAAAAAACTAGTTTGGTTTTAGTTCAAAAGGTATAGTTTGGTTCTAGTTCAAAATGCATAACCTACAGGTAATACATAGTATTTTGTTGATTAATTTTAAATGAGTGCTGTTTAATATTTTCACCATTATAGGGAGCATTAAATTCATATAATTATGGATGCCCATTAAGTTGAAAGTGCCATGATTATCCAATGGTCTATCTGTATTTTTCTTTTTCTCTTGTAGGAAAGGGAAAATTATTATTACCGATGGTGTGATGAACTTGTCTGTGAGCAGGCAGACGGCAGGAATGAGACAGTATATTATAAGGGGTATTGAGCTGAAAGGGTAGACTGTGCTGTTGATATAGGCAATTCTTTGAAGCCCCTTGAGTTTTCCTTCTCCTAAGGTGTACCATATTGGGCAGTGGCGGCTGAAAAGGATCTCAAGTGATCCAACTGCCCATCTAAGCACCTGGCTAAGTCGATCTGAAAGGTTGATAGGAGCAGTACCCCTGAAAGCCGGTCTTTCTGGCATGCAGTACACAGATCTCCAACCAAGGGAGTGCATTTTAAAACTTGTCAGAATAGCTGATGATATAGATCCATAGTTCCAACCTACCTGTAGATGAGAAAATGATCAGAGAAATGTTTCAGCAGTAAGTCAACCTATTCATCTGAAAGATTGAGACAAATCAAAAGGAGATGTTGGTTATACCTCATATCCCCATAGGGTTCTGTCTTCATAGCGGCTACTCATGACATGAATGGCTTCTTTAAGCAAGGCTTCCTGATTAGAGGTAGAAGGAATACCACCCTCTTCATTTATGGAAGAGTTCACAAAAACTGCAGATTTCCCAAATTTATTTTCAAAATTCATCTCTGATGTTAAAAGCTGCTTGTCTTCATCGGTTCCTGTCAGACGAGGAAAAAGTGTTGAGCTGAAAATGGTAAAAAGAAAAATGTTTGCTATGTGAAGTTATAAAGAATTCTGGTAACCTGTCACGGTTGGCTCATCTTCATTGCCATCATCATGCTTAGAATGTACTTGTAGCTTCTTGCGTGATCCAAAACAAGGACAGCATCCACAGCCTACCATTTTTGGGCGCTTTGAAGTCTTCGGAGGTTCACTGCCATTTAAAGCTTTCCTCCGGAAGATGCATCCTGAACCAATATAAATAGGTCCTTGAATTCCATCAAGGCACCTCAAGTTTATCTGCAGGAAAAAAAAAAGAAGGATCATGTATAAATTTCCAGTCATGCTGACAATAAAACGATGAACAAGGGAGATATAGAGATGGAAATTGTTTCAATTACATCAAATAAAACAGTATTTCTGTTGGCATAACGATCATGCTTATCGAGGCTGTCAAATCTTAGTGGAAACTGGACAAAACATATGGTCTTTCCAAATTGTAGCTCCATGAAGAAACACATGGCCTCCCTCACAGCCTTGCTATTGTTCACATAGTGATTGCAATCCAAGTTCAGCACAAAAGGAGCATTGCTTAGCAATGCAGATACCCGAAGCTGAAAATAAAGGAAGAATGAAAGGTCACGACAAGCTTACTTTAGCCCATGAGAATGAGAGATTATAATGTCAGAAAGCAAATGGTTCTTGTTTAGGTTACCAATGCATTTAAAGCACCAGCTTTGCTGTAGTGTTGAAACCCTGGCCTTTTCTCACGAGACAGGTAGACAAGACATGGAAGTTCATTTCCTTGAACGCCTCCACTCCGAGCAAGAAGAATTTGTATCATACCTGGGTGGTCATTGGTATTGTTTCCAGGCCATGGTGTCCCATCTTGCATAGTCCACCCTTCTTGGGGAACCCTCATGGATTTAGCCACAAGTGAATTTATCCTGACCTTGAATTCTTCATATTCTCTCTGTCATGTTACAAGAAGTAGTGAAACCTGGTTCTGTACAACTTTTATAGTATCCTAAGAGAAGGAATTAAGAGCAATAACTCAAACCTTCATAGTACGGCGGTCTCTGACATAAGTAGACTGGACCTTATCCTTTAGAAAATCAATCTTCTCAGAGAAGTACTTCTCTGGTGCACGAGGCTCTAGAGAATATTTTCTGCAGAAAGGCACCCACTTCCTTGCAAACTCTGCAGTTTCTTGGAGAGCTTCAAAGGTGAGCAGGGAAGCTCCATCATCAGAAACATAACATGAGATTTTACTAGCAGGATAATCCATGGCCAAGATTGAAAGAACAGTATTAGCCGTAACTAGTGGTGGTTCCTTAATTGGGTCCACAGTAGTGACAAAGATATCTACAGGAGGAAACGAATTTGGCTTATTCTCTGGTTCAAACCTGCATTACAAGTTCCAGAAAGTTAGCTTCTTATTACGGGTTTATGCTCTAGTAGGATCAACAACGCCAATACCATTGCATTCGTTAATTTAGGTGTTATCATTTCATGTGAACTAATCCCAAAAAAAGTATAGATATGAATGAATATAAATATGTTGCTAGTGACTAGCATTTATTATATTAGCTGTTACTGTTGAATAATTAGCTCAGTATATTTCAGTATGTCGCCTCTTGTTCTGATGAGCTAAATCAATATACCTGAGTGAAAGCCTGTCAAGGTATGTTTCCCGGTCAATGGGAAACCATTTTGGAATCTGATCTATTATCCATGACAATGTAAGCCATATTTCACATATTACTGATGTAAGCCAGAGTCCAACTGCTTCAGGCACTGGGTGTAGGACTCTGTACTGAAGGAACAATAATAGAATCACAAGCCGTGCCGCAACCATCATCCTGTAAGGGCTGAGACTGCCTGATGGTATTGCTACTTTCCTTGAGAGTGGCTGTCTGGCTTCTTCTCTCCTGCATCAGTTTGTATCATAACAGTGTTAATTTATTAGTTCATGATTTTTCCTGAATTTCAAGTTATCAAAGAGTTTTCAGATTGGTTCCAAAGTTTCTGAATCTAGAAATTAAGTCATGGTGCTTACATGGCCTTTTCAGGATCAACTGATGCATCAGTTTCAGGCCACAGATTGCCTTGGTGTATCTTCCAGTCTTCTGTTATCTCTGTCTTTCCATCCAACTTTTCATTTCCTGCTCCATTGAAAGCATTACGAAACTATAAGCAAGTTCCTGTGTTTTCTTTTCTTTTTTGTTTTAGTTTTGGGAAATAATAGAACTGTGATAATTTGTTGATATATAATGGGAAAGCGAAAACATACCGTTGGGAATCTCTCCATTCACCTGCATATTGCGCACAGAAACAATTAGAAATTACTATAGGAAAGAAAATTGCTGATGAAACTGTACTTCTCTTTTTTGTTTTACTTTCACCATCTTTTAATTTCCTTGCATCAATGTGTAGACTATAAAACTAACCTTGGCTATTACTACTGGTAATTTAGCATTATCATCATCTTCTTCGCGGCCTATCATGAGCTTGTACTTTTCTTCCTCCATTTTGAACTCATGCTCAATATCATCCACGTCATCTTCATCTTCATCTCCCTCAACTCTTGGGCTCCCTTTGCACAGCCAAAAAAAATGATAATTAAAATCTAAATCGGGGGAAAAATCTCACTCCTATTTTTTCTTACTTCGTTTTCTTGTGAATTATGTAGTTACTTCCCTGTAATCAATATTAGGAAGTGTTCAAAATTCACATATG
Organism: Acacia concinna; assembly: GCA_037177275.1. Lineage (NCBI taxonomy): Eukaryota > Viridiplantae > Streptophyta > Magnoliopsida > Fabales > Fabaceae > Acacia > Acacia concinna. The sequence goes on along the minus strand of JBAGKO010001599.1, from coordinate 6,765 downwards.
CTTGGATGTTATACCTTTGATTCGTTTGTATCTGGTCTGGCACTGAGGGCAATTTTGAGTCCCTTCCCTCCTTTCATACTCATAACATGGCCTGCACACAGGAAAACCACACTCTTCACAGGCCACAAACAAATCTCCATCTACTGTGTACCCCACAGAATCACCACATATCTCACATAGTTGACCATCTAAGTTCTTCACAGGTTTAGGCTGCACCAAACGAAAGAATTTGTCAAGTCCAACATATGCAGACTGTTAACGTACGATAACTCAGACTTGTCTGTTTTTAATGATTTACCTCTTCTTCAGGTTGTATGACCACAAGCTCGTTGCTGTTGTGAGACCCTGCAAAAAGGCCAGTGCTAGCTTCCATGGTAAGTGGTGAATGAAGACAGAGCAAGTATGGATGACTAAGGTTGGGATTGACATTTATAGCTGTTCTTCTGAAAAAACGATTTACATTTTACAATATTTTCTGATGTCCACATAAGGATGGGAATCGTTGGTTGTGGGGTTACTATTTTGTTGAAGTTATACTGCAACTAAAGTTCATGTCTGAAACAGGGGAGAGGTTGTGTTTAACAACTATGTTAAATGTCTAAACATGGAGACATCGTTTCTGATATGAGAGTTTGTTCTGACGTGGAGATTATTGGTGAAAGTTCTCTCCTTGTTACGACGTGCAGGTGGAAGAAGCATCTCACGTTTCAGTTTCATAATGTTTATACGGCAACATTTGAAAACATTATGAAACTGGACGTTCTTCCTAAGATGCTTCAGTTCAAATTCCTCTTGCCGCTTTAGTATGAATTCCAATCTTTTTCAGGATACTGAGATCTGCTCTTTCCTTTTGGGAAAAAGTGACTGTTTTTGTTAAAAATGACAATGAGGAAACGGAAGGAAAGGATGTTGCCACCTACTTACTATCTTCACCCTGAAGATTCAAATTTCTACAGTGAAAATGGTTACCATTTCTATGTTGAGCTTGACATGATAGTTAAAAGTGCACACTACTTGATGATACGTAATTTTTCTGATGATCCCATTTGATCTAGTCTCTCTTTGTACACGAGGGAATAAATTAAAGGCTTAAGCTTTTGGTTTTTTCTGTTACTAGCGAACACCCTTTTTCTTTCTTCCCTGTACCGACACAGAACCGAACCATATATCCCTATTGTTAAATGCTTGAATCTGGAGAAACTGTCTACATGGTCGGAAGTTAAAGAATTAAAATTTTAAATCCCAGCATTGATCGAGTAAGTTCCTCTCTTATTGACTCTGCTTGAATTCTTATTATTCTTGGCAATAAAATGGTTCTCATGTGTAGGCAAAAAGAGATAAAGCACAACGAACAGAATTAGTACATTTCTTCCTTCTTCTCTTTTTTGGCTAGAAATTGGAATTCATTCATATATTAAATATGATTACAACCATGAAACTTATTATTCTGCCTATTATCTGCACAATTTTCGCAACTTCAGAAAGTACTTCACGTACTACTGGGCAAAAAAAAAAAAAGAAGAAAGAAAGTACTTCACGTACTGATGCAATCCAATAATGAGTTTTCTGGATTTTCCCCTATCCTGAACAAGTTTCCTGTACTTTTTTTATTTGAAAGGCTCTAACTCTCCAATGTGCCTCATATTTAATATCCTCAAGTCACCTGTAACTCTTTTGGAGTCGTCTTTATAAATTTGTTTCTCTCAAATAAGACTGATAATTTATTAATGTTAGCGTTTACTTCCCCTGTTCTAATTTCGTTTATAAATAAGCCTAATTAATAATTAAATTATGCACTTTATGGACATTTCATCTCAATTGCATTTTCTTGCCTGTGTGCGTGCGTGTGTTTTTAATTTCCTGAGGTTGATTTGAGCAGAAAAGAACTCAACTACACTAGAGGGAAGAACCATGTCCAGGTGCATACTACTTGATACTTTATTTTTGTTGTAATTAGATTTTGATTTAGGCAGAAATATAAAGACAGCCTCAATTTCTATCCTATAATGAGTCTTCATATTATTGCCTTTTCATGTAGTATTCCTTGTGCTATTTCTACAAGTGCTGTTGGATTTCACATCATGAAGAGTAGATTATTAGACTTAGTCTTGATCACAAATGGGTCAATACACAAATCTGCAAGTTTGATTTACTTCCCAATACGTGGGCAAATTTGAGCCAAACAATTCATTGATACATTTACAAAACTGAGAAGCTGCAATTTGTACTGCACAAAAAGTTTTACCCATTTCCTTATTGATCCTAATGCATTTCTCCACCATTCTGGTTCAAGCATCATCATCATCATCATCATACACCATATTACAATCAAGAATTTACACAACTTACCAAAAGATGTTCATCTCAAAAGAATCACTAAATAAAAGGAAGCACTCTTTTCAGCAGTTGATTCCACACATCTTGGTATCAGGCCCCTTAGTTTTCATTACAAATGGGTCAATTCTCACCCAAAGTAGAGAGAAAATAGAAGCCAAGAGCACTGACCATATCACAACTATGGTGGGTGTTCTGTTTTGTCTGCCCATCAAACCTTTAAGGAATGGATAGAGATGAACAATGACCCAGAAGGAAAAGAAGAGCTTTCCAAATAGGGGTCCCCAAGATTGGTAGCCATTGTTGATTGCATCTGAGATTCCAGCGACAACTCCAACAATGTTGATTATTAGTATAGTGGTTGGTGGGATTAGAAGAGTGGTCCATTTAAAGGCGTATAATTCTCCAAAATCCTCATCATCTGCTGCCTTTGATGTAACAGTGAAGTTTGTGTCGATTCCGGCTAGGACCTTGAGGAGACCTTGTATGACAGCAAAGAGATGTGCTGATACACCACCAATGACCCAGAATTGCTCATTTCTCCACCATTCCTCTATGCTTACTCCACTCCATTTCATCTCAAGCAGGCCTGTCGCTATGATGGAAGAGAACAAGGCAACGAAGTACAGACCAGCAAAAGTGCTTATCTGGTACATTAACCATCAAATTATTAGCCCAAAAACTTAAGCTTTTAGGTCACAATTCATAATTAATTTTGTTAATATCTCTAACACAATTGTTATAGAGTTATAATGCACTTTGAAGTGTCTAAAAATGACTTCAACTCAACTTTTAGCAGTTAAGTGTTGAAAGCTTCCAACATGTTCTTTAGACAAGAACACAGCTCCTAATAACTACTCATATGATATCAGCATTTATACCATGTCATGAAGTCATGTGCATGTTAAATCACATTAGCAGGTCATGTTGAATTGTTTTTAAGCAAAAGAGGGAATATAATTGTTACCGGTGGCATGATGAACTTGTCAGTGAGCAAGCAAACAGCAGGAAGAATACAGTAGGCAAGTAGAGGAAGGGAGGTAAAGGGGTAGACGGTGGTGTTGACATAGGCAAACCGCTCGAGCCACTTGAGCTTGTTGCCACCCTTGTAACCATACCAAGCAGGGCAATGGGGGCTGAAGAAGATCTCAATCGAACCCAGCGCCCAACGAAGCACCTGGTTGAGCCGATCTGACAAGTTGATTGGAGCTGTACCCTTGAATGCAGGTCTCTTTGGCATGCAGTAAATCGACCTCCAACCACGGCAATGCATCTTGAAACCTGTCAGGATATCCTCAGTAATAGATCCATAGATCCAACCCAGCTGCACGTGATCAAACCAGAAACATAGATCAGTTAAGCCTAAGAATTAAGCTGTTAAGAACTATCAAGTCCCGGGAGAGTGTTGTTTGTATTACCTCAGTTCCCCATTCGGTTTTATCCTCATAGCCACAGCTTATGACATGAATTGCTTCTTTGAGCAGGGCTGCTGGGCTCGAGGAAGGAGGCACACCACCTTCTTCCATCAAAGTTGAAGTTACAAAAATAGATGATTGCCCAAATTTCTTTTCAAAATTCATCTGAGACATCAGCAACTCTTTATCATCTTCCATTCCTGCTAAAACCGAATCACACCTGAGTAAGAATAGCGATATATGGAAGTCAAACTTAGTGCCTACAATATTAGTGATTGGGATCTGTTAATAAGAACCTTGTTGTAGCATCGCAGACTCAGCATTTGCACCATCCTTTGCATACTTTTGCTTCCTTCGGCGTCCAAAACATGGGCAGCAATCACAACTTACCATCTTGGGGCGTTTAGGACCCTTTGGAGGATTGTATCCATATAAAGCTTGCCTCCTGAACACACATCCTGTCCCCACATACACAGGACCCTGAATGCCATCTAGACCCTTCATGTTAATCTGCATACAAACACCAACAAAGGGCAAGTGATCAACTTTTAGGTTAAAAAAGGCACATTAAGATCACAGGGACTATAATTGTGCTACTTAAGATTTTCAAAATCAGCTTGTTTAACTCAATGAAATGACTCACATCAAAGAAAACAGTGTTCCTGTTGGCGTAACGATCGTTCGTGTCAATGCCATCAAATCTCTGGGGGAATTGAACATAGCAAACTTTCTTTCCAGTTTGGGGATCCATCAAGAAGCACATGGCCTCTCTGGCGGCCTTGCTGTTGTTAATATAGTGATCACAATCCAAGTTGAGCATAAAAGGAGCATTTGTGAGGACAGCAGAGACCCGAACCAGAGCATTCATGGCACCAGCTTTCTTGTGGTGAGCAAAACCAGGCCTTTTCTCTCTGGACACATAAACCAGACGAGGAAGAAGGTTGCCGTCGGTGTCGCAGCCTCCACTGTGACCGAGAAACACTTGGATCATTCCGGGATGGTCCTTCGTGTTGTTGCCTGGCCATGGAGTCCCATCCTGCATAATCCATCCTCCTGCTGGTACCTTCTGCGCTTTCGCCACAAGCGCGTTCACTCTCACTTTGAATTCTTCGTATTCTCTCTGTCATCATTCACAAATACATTCAATCTCCTTCCAATATTGGGTGGTCAAAACTCAGAACTCAGAAGGCTATGAAGCCGCCCAGCTACAAAAGTAGTGAGCGGACCAAAAAGACTGGTAGGCTAAAAGTATGATATATACTTGGGTCAAAAAAATTCATTAGACCAGGCCCAAAAAAAATTCATAAAAAACAAAGAACAATTAAATAGTATAAATTTAAAGGATAAAAAAAAATAAAGGCTACGAAGCCAACAATATATAAGCTACACTTTTATATGTACCTTTTGCCCATGCAGTTTTACGGAGGGCTCCTCTCTATAACTTTTCCTTTTATTTTTTTAATTTGGGAGAGTTCTTAAATATTTTTTGTGTAGTATTTTTATGACTAGATTCTACATAAAATGAGTGACATTTTAATATATTATAGGTGAAAAACGGATCTGTTTTCAATTTTTTATGATTTTTCAAAGATTTACATGTAAAAAAAATATAGGATTATTTTTTTTAATTTAGAGTTTTAAATTTGAAAAATCATAAAAAAATGGAAAACATATCCTCTTTTCGCTCATAATATATCAAAATATAACTCATTTTATGTAGAATCTAATTATAAAAAAGCCATACAAAAAAAATATTTAATAACTTCCCCAAATTAGAGGAAATAGAGAAGAAATGGAGGGGAAGGCCATAAAGAGGAGCCCATCCCACTTTTACATATATTAAAGGTTTCAAGGATTCGGGTAAAGATCGTTGATATTATACATGATAAAAAAAAAAATTACTCTCTCCATCTTTATCCTTATTATGATTTATGAGGCGAGAAAATTATTGGTTCAGTTATTTAAAAGTTTTAATTAATTTTTTTTAATTTACTCTTTTAAGCACATGTGTCCTATAAGGCTATAACTTTAGGGGATGTTAGACAATTGGAGCTATAAAAGAGGGAATTCTAAAAAAAGATAAGAGAAATAGGAAAAAGACAATTCAAAACAACAAAATCAGGAAATCCTAAATCAGTCGCTTTGTACTTTTTTTGTGTAATTATAAAAATACCACTAATTATAATAACACAAGTATCTTAATTCACAATAAAAGTATCTCAATTAACTATAACAGAGACACTTAAGTAATATATATTGTTAACTGTGAATTATTGTGAATTGAGATGCTATTATTGTAAATTGAGATGCTGTTATTGTGAATTAAAATACTCGTATTATTAAAATTCAGTAGTATTTTTGTAATTACATAAAAAATTACAAAATGACTGAATTGATATTTTCTTATTTCATTGCTCTGAATTGTCATTTTAAATGTGTTTGGATGTTTAAGAAAAGTTATTGGGGTTTTTTAAAAAAACTCCTTATTTTAAGAAATTATTAGAAGTTACTTATTGAAAAAAGTGACTTCTCCTCCTCTCAATAAATTACTTATCCTATTTCTAATTCAAACATGAATCATTTCTCCTACTCTAATTCAAACATAAGTCATTTTTTATAAGCATTTTTTTTTTCTGAAATCATTTCTAATAAGTCATTTATCATAAAAAAATTATTTCTATTACCCAATCCAAGCAACTTACTCACTTAATACGGTTTACAGAGGTAGAGAAGTTTATTATGCTGCAATATACATAGGTATTAAGTTAAGAAGTGAAGAAAAATATATAAGTAATTTTAAAAAGGTTTTTCCTTATAAGGCTCTTCCCGCGGGAATAAATCATCCTTGAAAGATTATACTACCTCCGTTCCTATTTATAAGACTCAATTGACTTTTTTGAAGAATCTTAGTAAAATTCTAAGAAAGTTAATTACATTCATTTAAAACATTAAAATTTATCGTTTTTCTTTAAATTATGTTATTTGACTTATGAACTAATATATAATGTAATAAAAT
>JBAGKO010001534.1:530-12149 GCA_037177275.1 Acacia concinna | reverse complement strand
ATATAAAATTTTAGCTCATCTCCAAAATCCCCCAATGTAGGGGAACAGATACTCTCATGGGCATTTCTCTCCTCATCCCTTAGAATTCTTACATTCTAACCATGCAATCCATCCAAGCGCTCATAAAAAGACACGTTGTCTATCATTATTTTTATGACTTTCTCCATTTTTTTCCACTCTCTGCCTACTTAGCTTCTCTTTTTCGCATGTCTCTAGCCTTTATCTAAAATTTAAAGATTTCATTTCATTTCTATGTTCCTTCATGAATCTTCCTCATCTATATGAGCATTTATCTCTCTAAATCCTGCTAGGAAGCTTCTCGTCCAGTTACCTCAAGTGAATCTTAAAGAATTTGCATGCACACTGTCAAACTCCTCTCTTGGTTCCACATTTATCAGAGTATTAAAGCGCACTATGTACATGAGCAAGAAGTAGCATAATATATTGACATTAAGTACTTATTTACATTCTATGCGCTCTACGTAGAGTCTAAAAATATTTACAAGTTCAGTCCAAAAATTTGCCAAAATGAAATTACATATAACTTCTGGCAATCTTCATAAAGATATGATTCACTCGTCTCGAGAAATTGCCTTCCTTTTTGAACCACTGGCTTCTGTAGGGTTAATTCGTATAAAAATGATACAGGGTGAGATTTGATTGAATCCCAGTAGTAACAACAATCTATCATGCAAAATGTGATAAATAAATATGCAATGCACCACATTAGCAATGAATAACAATTACATGCTTCTGATTTATCAAGGAATTCATATTCAACGGAAATATGCACATGTATTTAGGGCCAATTGTTGCTGGAACCCTTACTTGGTCCGTACCACAGTCCATCGTGGTTTACAAACGGAAATGAGCACATGTATTCAAGGTTAACTGCAGCTGAAACCCCTACTTGGCCTGTACCAAAGTCCATCGTGGTTTACTACAGTCTATCGTGGTTTCCGTCTCACATTACAGTCCATTGTGGTATTTTGTTATCATAACATTGCAATTCAGAGTACCCATAGACACTATATCACATGTATTGCATAAAGGGAAAACAAGACATATATAAGTTCACATGAAGTATGAAAGAAAATGCTACTACATTGGATCCTCGACTTTTGCGCTTGGTTAACTCTTATGCCGTGTGTTGATTTGTAATCCTAAAATTCCAAAATTCATGGAAATTGTGTCACTATTTACCGATAAACCCTTCCAATATCATTACATTGATAAGCCAGTGCAAAACTGGAGAATTACTAAATTACTTTCCGGTACCTGGTTCGGATCCCTTACACTAGGTCTAATTGTATTATTCTATAATTATACCTTAGGTCAATCGTACACAATTTCATATGTAGAATATATTTTTAACCTTAGATTAAGTAAATTCAATGTCAAAATAAGCAAAATACCCTTATATAGTCCAAGTTAGGTTTTTAGCCCTCTTTCGATCATTTTGCGTTCTAAGGCTTTTCAGACTTCAGGGCTAACAAAAATCCCCCTTAATTTTCCCTCTTGAACACAATGGAAACATTAGAATTTTCAAATTCCATATCTAACCTCCATGTCCCCTGTTTGGCTAAAATTCCCCCTTTAATAACCAAAAATGTGATTTTTCCAAAATCAGCCGATTAAACTTGTTCCTTTCCACTTCTAATCATTGGTTTAACCATTTAAACACTCTTTACACATAATTTAAAGGAATCTTAGCAGCATAATAGCTAGGGTTCATAATTTCCCAAATCAAGAACTAAATCCAAAATATCTATAGATTCAGTCCACAAATAGTTATAGAAGTAGTCTTAAGCCAGTAGAATATGAGTTTCAAGAGTTACCTTTGAGTTTCTTCACTTTCTCTCTCTAGAAGAAATCATGTCTCTCTTTTCTTCCTCTAATTTTGTGTTCAAAACCACAAATTAATGGGGGAAAATGATCAGGAGTGGTCCTAAGTACTGAAAACTACAAGAAATTGGTGTTTTACAGAACTTACCTCGTGAATTTGAGTGGAGAAGCCCTAAAACCCTTGAGCTCTTACTCTCTCTCTATTCTCTCTGGTTTCTGGTAAAAAATAGCAGCTGGAATAAGGTTGAGGACACTTAGAAATTGAAATAGGGGGTGAAATGACCATTTTGCCCTTGATGAATGAAATTTCAGACTTTTTGGTAGAATTTTCACCTAACTTTGAAAATTAATAACTAATTCCAAAGACCTCCAATTGAAGTGATTCCAAAGTCCAAATGTCCCTTATTGAGTCTAGTTTTAGGAAAAAAATAATGTCTTTGCTCAATTAGAATCATAAAAGTCCTAGTAAATTTATATTTAAATACTGCTCCAGAAACTGGTGAATTTCATTGATCCAACTTCAAAAATTCATATATCTTAGAATATAAATCTAATTAATTTGATTCACCTATCAATTTAAATCCTAAGATGTCTACTTTTATTTGGACATCATTTCATTATCCAAAATCTTATGACAACATGATTGCCTCCACAACACTCTTGTGGAAATTCCCCCAAAATTCTATATTTCTTGATATAATCATTTACTATATTTCCTTATAGAAATTTTGGGATATTACACACACTATTTGGAGAAGTGGACAAATTTAGCTGAAAAAGTCCAATAAGACCCAAGCTATAAAGACCCAATCATGTGTGGGTTCTTTGAGAATGTGTTAAAGAGTAATCAATCTTTAAATTTAAGGAGGAAGGAGAGATGAGAGAGGTAGACGCAATAGACCAAGACAATGAGGAGGGTCAAATTAGCGAGAAACTTAGAGAAGTAACACATGAATGAAGGAAGAGAAGAGGGCTAGCTTTGTAACTGCAATCAATGGTGGCAGCAGTGGCGGCATTAATATATTGGTTAGAGATAGAGTGTAATGGCAACCCACTCCTTCAATGAGAAGCTCTTCTGAAGAAGATGGAACACTGTTGATGATTTGAGTGCTGAGATCAAGTAGAGAAGTATTTAATATTTTTTTATAGAGGCTGCTTGACATGTCTCAATTTGGAGCGTCGAGATCAAGTGAACGGTCAAGATTTTGAGCTTTTGAGAGATACTAAGAATAAGGATGATGAGAGGATCTGGACTCCCTAATTTAGAGATGAGCCAAAAATGCAAGTGTTAGAGGGAAGAGTAAAAAAACTTAGAGATCCCCCTCCCACCAAAATCTTAGACCAAATGAGGGGAGGGGAGGCAACCAAACACACTCTTATGGACTCATCATTTGGTCCAATCTCTTTATCCTCTAAATGTTGCTAGTATTATTACTAATATTCCACTCTCTAATAGTCTTGATCAATTATATTGGGTAGGAAATTAGTTTGGCATTTATACTATTGAGGATGGATTTTCTTTAAGTTTGAGAGAGTGGTATTCTTGGGGCTCATGATCCTTTTTGGAAATATATGTGGTCTATTTCTCTCCCTCCCAAATAAAATTTATTTATTTGGAAGTTACTGCATAAAGTGGTGCCTTCTTCATGTGGCATTCTCATGCATCATTATAATGTTTCCATGCTATGTTTATTTGGTTGCCATCAAGAGGAAACTATGGTAATTATCTTATCTCTGCCCTTTTTTCAAAGTAGTTTGGTTTGAATGTTTCCTCATAAATTTTGATAGTATTAGCATTTATTAATTATCAATGATTGAAGGGCACTCTTGTTTTTTCTTTTTTCTTTTTAGTTAGGCAACTGGTTATAGTATTTATTAACCTAAAAATCAATTAAATTTATAGATTATGAGCCAACCTAGGTCGAATCCACTATAGACTATCTATTACTCTTTTGTTTGATTTTCTACTTCTTTTCTATTCTAATTGTTAGGTTAATTAATGAACAAATTAACACAAATTCAGAGTGCATATCTCCATCTAAAATACTCCTCATTAGCTCCTAGTATGAATCAAATTTAATTCAACACTTTATCATGCTTTATATCGTGAAGGTACTCAAACCAAGTTGAAATCACACACATATCACTTGGCATTTCTTTTGGCACATTTTTTATTTTATTTTTTGTCTTATTTCTTTTTTTTTTTTCTAGCCTTGCTTTTGCCTATGCACATTGTGTGAATAGCTTAGACTTTAGTGCTTTTTTCTTATCAATGTTTTTTTTCATTTCTTTTGTCTTTATATTTTTTTTGTACTTTTTTTCTTTTTCTTGTGCCACCTTTTATTGCCATTCACAAGATAACTATGCAACATACAAATAATCTCCCCAAATAAGATAGTCCACATATAAGAGTGTTAAATCAAATTTGGGTAACTCATATGAAAGTGTAAGCTCAAAAGGAGTGACAAATGAGATGATATGATATAATGGCTTATGTATAGGATATAGGGTTGAACATGAATGCCTCTATCATCTACATGAATGCTCACGAATGCCTCTATCATCTATATGAATGCTCACATGCATATGGCCTCAAGTGAAAGATAACTAGGTTCTATAGAGATGTAAATGCATGAAGTCTCACAAATTTTTGAAATTATGTTGTAAGTTTGAATCCTCACAATAGGTTCTTCCTAAAGCTATACAAATAGTAACAAGACCAATTCTTAAGCTACACCTAGCAAAGCCAGTTTTCCAAAATTACTAGACTCATCTCTTATGATAAATTCAAGATTATTACACCTCTCAACACTAATTTTATCTAATAATTTGTAGCAATCATGTTCTCAATAATTATGCACAAAAATTTTCAAAACAGCCTCCAGAATGCTAAGCATAAGGTGGTGATCATGATACAAGCACAATGACCTATATGCATGCATAAATTAATAATGAAAACATCCTCCCCCACACTAAAAGTATGCAATGCCCTTATTGCAACCTAGAGAAGCAATGCATAACAACAAGACAAAGCATTATCAAAGCATATAGGAGAGAGATACAAAAATCATGCTAAGGTCACATGGGGTACTGAAGGACTAAGAGGGATCAAGAGAAAGAGTGTGTCATGCAATGAACCTAGAATGAGCCTCTATTTATTCCTGCAAAAAAAATCCTAATTCTTTTATACTATTGGAATTATCCCTCCCCCACACTTATGTCATGCCATAAACCCATAATAAGATGTATCAAAGCAATTCATAATGTAAGTGAAGGAAAGGGATGACCTGGTGAATTATGGAGGCTTGAAATTCTCCTTAAAGAATTTGAGAGATTAGCTTATCATATCGATGTGGTGGTCAAACCTCTCTTTGGAGCTATTGTGTACAACATAAGAATCAAGAGTAAAAATAGCGGCACGAGAAGAAACATGTTCAGGACTCTCATGAAACTCCTTCTTACTTTGTTGGTATGCCACTTGAGATAGCAATTGAATCACCAATTTCAATTCAGAATGGGAAGGTTCAAGTGGTCTGAAGACAAACAAGGATTCACAAACTCAGATTGAGGTTTACATAATGTAGCCACATGGGAAACCGTAGAATCAGTGGCAACCCCTTTCTTCTTTTTCTTTTTTTCCTCCTTTTCTTAGAAACACTCTTAATTGACATGAAATGGAATGTGTCACTCTTTTTACAAGCCATATCATCAACAATATCTTGATTCACAAGCATTTCTTCCATAAATTCATCTTCATCACTGACGAGGACCGAAATGTTGCTTTCCGAGCCATCAAGATGTGATTGCACTAAATAATGTAGTATATGGCACAACCCAATCGTTCTTCTCGAGAAGCCTTTTAATTGGTGAATTCCTAGAAACTAGTTTTCGATAAACACATAATGAAATGGATAAAGAAAAATGGAGGGGGTTTTCAAATGGTTGGTATTGGTGCAATAAATGTAAAAGTGCAAAAAAGAATAAATGTTTTTGGTATTTTTAAATTATGATGGAGTGTTTTGGATAATAGGGAAAATTGATGAGTTAGTCCCTTAGTGATAAAAACTTGGCTATCCTTATTCTGAAAATGTAATTGGGAGTTTAAATTCTCTAAGTCAAATTGAAAACCCCAATCAATCACTTGGGTCCAATGCCTTAGTCAATGTTAAACTTCATTTTAATCAAAGTTGGTTTAACATTTCCTAATACATTATTAAGAACCACTTAGAGTGCAAAAGGAATGGGTGATGCAAATTCCCTAGATTGTTAAACAACAACCCAAGGGTGCCAAGTGCACATACAATATTATCAATAATCACTGATAATATTAAATGAACATAGGGCTTCAACACATGGAAATATATATATTCAAATCACTCAATGATAACAGCAACCCATCCAGTCACAATACATAGTCTAAGTTCAAAAATTACAATCATAATCATCAAATTTCACAATAATACAAAAATTCCTAAATCTAGAAAATCCTAATACAGAAGAGAAAATGATAACTTAGACCAGAAAAGTACTCCCCTATCAAATCCAGTGAACTCAAGCCTTGTTCTCCATCACCAAGAGGCTAGGAAGTTAGCCTCTCATGTCTTCACAATGAATGTAATCATTGAACCAGATAGAAACCATGGGAGAAGTTGAGCTGGGATGAAAAGGTGAAGAAGAAGATGATGGGAATGGCTTAGATGATCTTGGATGAAGAAGATGATGGGGAAATGAAAGAAATGAAGGTCTTTGGCTATGGAGGCAAGAGAGAGTTGAGAGAAAATGGTGAGTGGTTCCTAACTATAAATCTACAGATTCAGGACCAGTGGTTCGTGGTGGTTGCTCCCCCTTAAATATGGGATCTAAAAACCCTATTTCAAAATGTGTAGTTTCACTTTGGGGGATCAGGTTGCGACCTCAGATTCTCAAGTTGCGACCTGGGAAGGCAGAAAGCAACTTAGTTTTGATTTAAGCTCAGATTGCGACCTCCGAAGACAGACAACACTTTAGTCTTAACTTAACTTCTAAAACGCAGAGCTCTACCTAAGGGCATTCAGGTCACAACCTTAGAAGTCTAAGTCGTGACCTGGGGAGGCATAACACTTTAACTTGTGCTTTAGCTTTTATAATTTAGTGGCTTAAATCAATGCTCCATCTTTAGGTCTTAAGTCCTTCTCCAATTGCCTAAAAATCATAACAAAGAGATTTGTAAAGACCAAATAAGAAATTACAAATAAGGAGAGAAAATTAATCATTTTTACCTCTAAAACAGCAAAATACAGTGCATGAACCAATGTAATCTAAAAGCTATAATTGCAATGCATAATGAGGGTAAAAGTTTTGCAATTTATTAGAAAACTCTTAGAAAAACCATGTAAATATAAGGTTCTATCAATCACTAGCAAGCCATGAAATATTATCTCAAGGCTCCATAAAGAAATTAGAGCATGAAGAATACAGGGTAAACAACTCATGGGAGGTGGTAGTGGTCACAAGCAAATTATCATCATTCTGCTTCTCATCAATCAAGGCTAGTGCATAGTCAGTAGTGACCTCCTTCTCAATGGAATCAATGTGGTTCACACCTAGTAGGGAATAATCTTCAAACAGATGTTTCATGGATTCATAAACATTAAATCGGATAACATGACCGCCTACTTGCATAAAGATGCAACCATCTTTCAAGTTCACAATAGTGTTAGCTGTTCTCATGAAAGGTCTTCCGAGAATAAGAGGTGAATATCTTAGTTTGACATATCCATCACATAGAAATTAACTGGAAATACCAAGTTTTTTTACCTTAACCAACACATCTTCAAGCAACCCAATAGGTTCTCTCACAGTTCGATTGGCCAAACAAATTTTCATGGTAATCTTAAGCAATGCATTCTTACTATCACCCTCAAGAATTTTAAAAATAGAAAGTGGCATAACATTGATTTCCGCTCCCAAATCAAGCAAATCATGATGAAGGTTAAGACTACAAACAGTACAAGGAACATTGAAAGATCCTGGATCAGTACACTTCACAGCAAGTTGAGGTTGAAATATAGCATAAACATTGGAACCTATTTAAACTATCTCATTGGGTTTGTACTTCCTCTTTGTGGTATAGTGCTCTTTCAAAAATCTTATGTACTTAGGAGTGGCTTTGAGATATTCAAGTAATGGTACATTAACCTCAATCTTACTAAACAAATTGTAAGCATCTTGTTTCGTTTGATCATTCTTTTTCTTCTGCTCTCTAAAAAAGGAATTACGGAATGGTAAATCAGAAATATTAAATTCCTTCTTTTTCTCGTTATTCGCTTTAGTAGGTTGAGCACTAGTCTTCTTCATGGCTAGCTCTTGTTCCTTTAAACTTTTAGATTGAACAACCTTAGGAGTAGGAGGACTCTCACAAACAATTTCCTTAATATCATCATCAGTTTCATCCCCTTCCAGGTCTTGAGCAATAGAAGATTGCACATTACTAGGCTCACCAACTTCGACCTTATTATCTTCAAAATGTACTTGCTTCCCACTTCTCAAAGAAATAGAATTAACAGACTTAGTGTGAGCGAGATTAATGATAGTGAAAGAAGGTAAAGAGTTACCAAACTTAGCTTACATATTGCTTAGGGTATTGGCTAATTGAGTCATATGTGAAGCAAGGTTATTGTATTTGGCCTCTTGTTGATCCACCTTGGCAGCAACGCCATTAATCTTAGTAAACAATCCACCGTTCAACTTAGCGATAGAGGAATCAAGTTGATTACTTAGGTCATTACCCAAAGAACATATACCCTTTATGAATAGCTTCATCATGTCATTGGATTGGTCTCATAAGGAGTAGAAGGACCACCTGTAACACCCCAAAATTTTTATATGGAAAACCTAATAAACAATATTTTCAATAAATATTGAACTTTGGGGAAATTCTAGGAAAAATGCTATGGAGGTAGCCATATTGTGATAAACTTTTGGATGAATAAATAATATCTAAAAATCATGAAATTTTACAGGATGAAAGTAGACCCTATGAGATTTAAATTGATAGGTAATTCATACTAATTGGATACATATTCTAGGAGATATAAATTTTTGAAGTATGCCTAGTGGAATTTGCCTATTTCTAGAGCAGTGTTCAAAAGTGATTTTTTTGGAAATTTTATGATTCCAATTGAGAAATGAAGTTATTTTTCCCTAAAACTAAACTTGATAAGGGACATTTAAGCTTTGGAATCACTTCAATTAGAGGTATGTGCAATTAGTTATGAATTTTCAAAGTTGGGTAAAGTTTCAGCCCAAGAAATCCAGTAGTGTAGGATGAAATCCGAATTGAGAATGTTTAAAAGCCCATATTGAGCCCAAAATAGAGGGATTATGGGGTACTAAATAATTATTCATTTAGATAAAAAGGAGGGTAATTTTGTGGCAGGGAAGATTGGGAAAAAATGGAACGGTGGATTTTGTTTCTTATAGAACAACATTATTGGCTGTGAATAAAGGAAGGAAAATGTGGTGGATAAGCATGGACTCCAAGCTTTATTAAACTTAGTTAATTATTGCACCCTTGCCCACTTAATATACCCAGCATCACCAACCTTTTTCACGGGAGCTTTCAACATCTTTATAGTGAGATAGAGAGCAAAAACGTGAGAGGAGGAAAGAGACATAAAGAATGGGAGGAGGAAGAACGGAAGGGAAAGAGAAGAGAACAAGTGGGCATCCAAGGTAACCTCTTTGTCCTAAAAATCATCTTTATTAATAGCTAAATAATTTGAAGCTGTCCAAGGTTCCTAAATCCATGTATATTATATTTATTAAGGGAGAAAGTTTGGAACATCAAGCCTTAAGAGAAGAGGTTTCCAGGAAGTCTAGCTAATATATGGTTAAGTAGTGATTTGTTTTTAATGATGGATGATGTTGATGATGTTTTGTTGATATATTACCTGTTCTTGATTTTTGGAACTTTTGGGAAGTAAGAAAATAAGGGGAGCTGCTGTCAACTTATGAAATTAAGGAAACAAAAATTAAAGCTTGATTATGTGTAAGAGGGTGTTTAAGAGAGAAAGTATGATGCTTGATGGAATAAGTGATTCAAAAATCATATTCCCTTTCCCATATCATGTTTTAGTTAGAACAAGGCATTAAAATAGAGTGGGATTTTCTCAATTTTAATGCTTCCATGATGTCCAAAATGGAAAATTGTATAGGTACAAGTGAAGAAAATAATTTTGGGAGCATGACGATTAAAATTTGGATGTTTGCCAAAATGAATACAATTTTGGATCTATATGGTTTCAGAGGGAAGGAGTTTGAATTTAGTAATTCTGAGCCCAGAAATAGATTTAGAAAATACAATTGTGTAAGGGTAGGCTAGACAATAATTTTTGGAACATGGTAAGTACATTGATTATAAAAGGAAATAGACTCATACCCTTAACGACAATTTCTTCAATGCGCGTGTTTGAGATAAATAATTATGGTATGTGTATAGAAATGAAGATTAAATGAGTAATAACTCATTGATGATACATTTGGTATTTTAGGATTCATTTTTTGCCCGGTAAACCAAAAGACTAATCAGAGGAAGGACAAGCGGGCTGGAAAGTGTCCAGGTAGTAACACTTCCTTTCATACTTTATGTGGAATTGAATATACTTTTGTTTTCCCTTTATTCAATATATATATGTTAAACCTAGCTGAGGTGTGGGAAAAGCACAAGTACGACCTGTGGAAAAAGCACAAGTACCATTAAGCCCATTTTGGGACTCAGCTGAGGTAATGAGATAAGTATAGAACAAACCATGACAGTGGTATAAAACAAGTAAGGGTTTAAGCGATAGTTTAGTACGGTTGACCCTTAATACATGTGCTGATTCCATTGTGTACGGAACAAGTAAGGGTTTCAATGGCAGTTTAGTATGGTTGGCCTTAAATACATGTGCACATTTTCATTTGAACATACAGAAGGGGACAGGGTTGCGGCCCTAAGTTCTCCGACAACATAGAAACATGCAATTGTTATATTATTGCTATTGTGATGCATTGCATATCTATTTATCGCATTTTGCATGATAAAATGTTGTTACTACTGGGATTCTTTTGAATCTCACCAATTTCCAATTAAATATAATTTACTCAGCTAGACAAAGAGGTCATAAGGGTAAAGATGAAGACTCCAACTTCGATGCTATGTAATCCTATGTTGAGTCGCCAGTGAAGTCTACTATTTTATTTAGTTTTGTAAGTCTGAGACTCTGTAAAAATATTGTGAAACCCTATGGGACATATGTAATATACATAAGTGCTACACATATATCAGTACATGTTAATATATTTTCTCTAGCCATTTGAACTGCGCTTTATTACTCTTATGAATGTCAGATTAAAAGACGGGTAGCACAGTTTTGACCACCCACATGAACTAGAGCCCTTGTATTATTTTGCTCTTGATGTTGAGTATCACCACCTTTCCATCCCACATTATCATTACCCATTGAATTGAAATTATTAGAGTTGTAGGGAGTGAATGAAGGTCTAGGTGTATATTGATTTTGCCCAAAATTCCCTTGACCAAAGCGATTGGGATACATAGCATTCACATCACTAACATAGGTAGGGCAATGCTCACTTAAATGCATATAAGAGGCATAAAAGTTACATGATGGTGCAACAAGATCTTGAGATGAGCTCACTACATTGCATGGCTTAGAAATACATCCCTTCTCAAAATTTGATAACCTCAATTCAAAAGCTTGTTGGTTGGCAGGTATCTTATCCAATTTATGA
>JBAGKO010001523.1:0-12151 GCA_037177275.1 Acacia concinna | reverse complement strand
TTACTCAATTTGCGAAAATCCCCACTCTCCTCTGTCACGAGCACATTTCTCTCTCTTGTGTTAGTATGCATCAGTCGTGTTAGATAAACAGTGATAAATGAACAGTAACAGAAGAAGAGAGAAAAACAAAATAAAAAATTATAGTGAAATCCATTACATTTTTTACATATCTCATGACTCTTGCAGTGAAATCATGCTACTATTCACATCATAATATTAAACAAATTAAAAAGATATCATACTATATAGATCAAATCTCAACTATTAAAATTTAATCTAATAATAGATACATTAAATAAAAAAGAACATGAAAAAAAAAATAATGGAGATATTCCGGTTCCTACGTTGCACACATTGTATACATATAGATGCTTTATATCCTTGCAGGCCCCACCCTTCCTTCCAAGTTCCAACGCTGTACTCTGTATGGTCCGTACTCCCCCTATTGTCACCCACTTATAGTCTATATTTTTGTAATTCCCAAATTTTTAATTGTAAAACTTTATTAACTTTTTAAAGAATTTTAAAAAATTTTAAAAAAAAGTTAGTTATGTTATTTTAATATATTAAAATTTATTATTTTTCTTCTATTTATATTATTTGATTTATGAACTAATATCTAATATAATAAAATACAATATATAATATGATTAATTAATATAATTAAGTTTTTTAAAATTTTCTTAAAATTTTTTAAAAAATTAATGAAGTTTTATAATTAAAAACGGAAGGAGTAATAAAACACACATGCTGCTTCTACTCCAAAGCTTTACTATTAATTACACGTAATAAAAGGGTTTCTATAAAAATTAGTTAGAATATGCAAAAATGGGTATGATAAAAAGGGTATTTTTAGGAAGCCAACACAAATTTTTATATTACAAGTAACTAATTTTGCTTAATATCCACACCCCATCCGTTTAATAGAATTAATTGATTGGTGAGAGTTTGTGTGAGTGTTGGTTGTTGGGTTATATATGGTGGGTGGGGATGTAGCTAGCTTTTGCAGATTCGAATTAATTAATAATAATAATAATAAAAAAAGAAAGAAATGTGAGTGGGGGGATGTCAATTGTCAGGAGAGGAGGGATAGCTTTAGGAGAAGAACGTGGGATGGGAGAAGAGATGGAATTGAAGGACAAATCAAAGGAAGATCGAGGAGGAAGGAGAAAGGTGGAAGGATTGGTGCAAAATGGAGTGGGGACTGGGGATCCGAGGAACGTGTCCATCCCCCGACGCTCGCCCTTCTTTCTTCTTTTCTATTGGTTTGAAATTAGATTTTTATTAAATTTTTGTGGGAAACTTACAATTTAGTCCCAAAGAAGAGAAATTTACGATCAAACGATCCCATAAAATCGTGTAATTACAATAAATTCCGTAGAGTTGTTAATGAAACTCATGAAGTTGTTGATGACAACCCTTGAAAGCACATGAAGTTGTCAACTAGGACTTTATTACAATTACACAATTTCACAAGACTATTTAATCATAAGTTCCCTTCTCTAAGATCGAATCACAATTTTTCCACTTTTTATTTCAATTAAACTAACTCAACCAAATGCACTATTACATCTCTTCAATATATTTTAGATAACTTAAAGACATACAAATGGAGTATCACTTGTGTTTTTATTTGGGAAAATTGCGATTTAACCTAGGGAAAGAAATTTATGATCAAACAGTCCCACAAAATTGTGTAATTGCAATAAAGTTATAGTTGACAACTTCATGTTCTTATAGGGGTTGTAATTAATAACTCCATGAGTTTTATTGACAACTTTATTATAATTATGTAATTTCACAGAATCATTTAATCGTAAATTCCTTTCCTTAAGACTAAATTGTAATTTCCCCCTCTTATTTTAAGTCAAATATGATATAATTTTTTTTGTCTTACATAGCAGTAAAATTGTTGTTTTTTTAGGAAAATTCTAAAAAAAGACAGTCAAAATAAGGAAAAGACAAATCAGAATAACGAAATCAAAAATCTCAAATCAATCACTTTGTACTTTCTTTTTCTGTAATTACAAAAGTACCACTGGATTTTTAACAACACGAATATTTTAATTCACAACAAGAGTATCTCAATTAACAACAGCAACACAAACAATTCACATCGTAAATACGTAGTACCAAATGCTTCTGGTGTTATTGATTGAGATACTCTCGTTGTGAATTAAGATACCTGTGTTGCTAAAAATCCAGTGGCACTTTCATAATTACAGAAAAAGAAGGTACAAAGTGACTGATTATGAATTTTCGATTTCATTGCTCTGATTTGTCTTTTTCCTATTTTGACTGTCTTTTTCTAGAAATTTCCCTTCCTTTTAAGAATGTGAAAATGAGGGGAGGTGTTAGCTGTATGAGGGAAAGAGACAAGGAATTTTTGGATGTGGTGATGATTTGATCATTTATGGTGTGGGGCATGATCTTAATTATGTGAAGTAACTGCTTCTATCCAATCAAAGTTCGACACCTACCAAAGCTTACAACAACCTACAAACTGGTGGCCCAACAAGAAATAAATCAGCCTACGACCTGCACTACAAATTTCCCACAAAGCCACTTTTTGCTTGTCCTCCCCTCTCATTCACAATTACAATTTTTCAAGTTTGAATTACAGTACAATGTTTGAATAAACTCCAATAATTCAAATTTAATAACACCTCTGGGAGACTCCGATTAAAAAATAAATGAAAATAATAGAACAATTAAATACTGCCAAATATATAAAAGGAAAATTAACAAGGACAAATTGTTTTAAAACATACAAGTACTGATGATATCCCATTCATCAGTTGATAATCTATAATAAAAGCTCACCAAGAGTCCCGGCTTACAGAGTCACATATAGGGACAAACTGAATGTAGCCACACAAAACATGAAGGGTAATTCGTAAAACATGAACGACATGGCTAGTCTGATAAAGCTAATTGGTTTATAAAAGGATTTAAGCCACAAGCATAAATGTGTTCGTAGATTCCTATGGATCTATATGTGCAAGAGAAGACATGGGCACGATGTCACGGACTTGTCTCTTACAAGCAGCTATGTGGCACTTAGCCTCTCATCGCCCCTCACAAATTATCTAAGTCAGCCTCCCACTCAAATACTCAAGAGAGTATTAAAGAGAACTCAAGAGAACGCATAAAGAAAAGAACTTTATATTGAACACGAGAGCTTTACAAGTGGATGTACAAGATAGCGTTACAAGAGAGAACTTGGCTCTTGGATGCCTTTGGGAGAAAATGGCTCCCCCTATTTATACTTTCTCAACCTCTCCTTGAGGTTCTAGGACTTTAACATGTGTCATTGGATGGACAGTTGAGATTGAGGCTCCAGAGAGTTCCATAAATATCTAGATTTTGATGGAGACTCCCTTACGTCCTAAAGTCTTTTAGAACTCTCCACAACTCTATGAACTCTCCTATATCTTAGAGTTCTCTAGAACTCTTCATACTATTCTACATTGTCCTAAATTTCTCTAGAATTCTTTACCCAATTCTATATACATCAAGTAAATTCAAGAAAGTGTAAGAAATTTCTAAAAAATTCTGGAGCGTGACATTCTCCCCCACCTAATCTGGTGACGTCCTCGATGCCTCAAACTCTTGAAGAATGTCTTGGAACTGCCACAAGTCTTTTTTGGTTTCCCACATTGCCTCAGACTTTATCAAGTATTAGGTGCTAGATGGAATAAGCCTTCTTCGAACGACCCGTTTTGTAGGTACCTCCTCGATTTCCTTGTAGATGTTCCTTTGCTTGGGTCTTCTATGTCCTTATAGTATGGCTTCAACATACTTACATGAAAGACCAAATGAATCTTCAAAGTTTTAGGGAGTTCCAGGTGGTAAGAAACTTTTCCCACTTTTTCAACCATCGGGAACGGCCCTTCGTACCTCCGAATCAAGCCTTTGTGCACACTTCAAAATGCCTTAAATTGCTGTGGGATCAGCTTGACAAGGACTTGATCTTTCACATTGAATTCTCGAGGCCTTCTCTTCTCATCGGCCCACTTCTTCATTCTCCTGTGAGCCTTCTCCAAACATGTTTGGGCTAAGTCGGATTGCTCTTCCCATGACTTAGCCATCTTGACAGCTTCAGGACTCTTCCCTCCTACAAGTGATGTTGTCAGAACATGTGGAGTAAGAGGTTGTTGTCTTGTAGCGAGTTCAAAAGGACTTCTTCCTGTGGCCTCATTCTGTTGTAAGTTGTAAGAAAACTGCGCCACATCTAAGAGCTTGGCTCAGTCTCTTTGGTTTGCATTTACAAAGTACCTCAGGTAGCCCTCCAACAAGGAATTCACCCTTTTAGTTTAGCTATCAGTTTGTGGGTGAAAGCTTGTAGAGAAGCACAACTCTGATCCAAGGAGCTTGAAGAGTTTCGTCTATAACTGTCCCGTGAAGCGAGGATCTCATTCACTTACGATACTTCTCAGCGATCCCCAATACTGCACGATATTCTTAAATAATGTCCTTTCCACTTATTCTACCATGCAATCCCTTATACACAGTATAAAAGTCCCATACTTGGAGAATCGATCTACCACAACATGATTGATCCAAACCCTTCAGACTTTGGCAGGGCATTAATGAAGTCCATTGTCACCAAATCCCATAGATGTTTAGGTACCGATAATGGTTCTAGTAGACCAACCAGCTACCTATTCTCAACCTTGTCTTGTTGGCATACACTACAAGTCTTTACATATAGCTCCACGTGATCCTTCATATAAGGTCAAAAGTACGTTGTCTCTAATAATGCCATTGTGTGCTTTTGGTTAGGATGTCCTCCCCACTTTGTATCATGGCACTCTTTGATGAGGTCTCTCCTTAAGTTCTCCCACTTGGGAACATAGAGCCTTCAGCCTTTAATCTAGAGTAAACCATCTTCTACCCAAAATTGTATGATCTTCCCATCTTCAGCGAGCTTCATCAACTCCTTTTCCATGGGGTCTTGTTGTAACCCCTCCTTGATATGCCCCACAATATCCCCTGTGGCTATGCTAATAGCTGCCAATTCTACCTTTCGACTTAGCGCATCAGCAACCACATTAGCTTTCCTGGGTTTGTATTCCAATATGTAATCAAACTCGGCTAAGAAATCTTGACACCTTACTTGCTTCAGAGAGAGTTTCTTCTGGGTTTAGAAGTAGCTAGTGGCAATGTTGTCTCTCTTGATTACGAACCGAGCTCCCAACAAGTAATGTCGCAATACTTGGAGACAATGAATGATGTCCATCATTTCCTTTTCTTGCACGATGTACCTTCATTATGTGTCATTGAGCTTTTGACTCTCAAAGGCGATTGGATGCCCTTCTTGCATCAACACCCCACCAATGGCAAAGTCGGAGGCATCCGTGTGTAGCTCAAACGTTTTATCAAAATCAGGTAGGGCTAGGATAGGTTCTGAGCTCACGCCGACCTTTAAGTCCTCGAAGGCCTTTTGGTATTCTTCGAACCACTCCAACGTCTTCTTTTTCTTGAGTAGGTTTGTTAATGGGGCTGCCCTCCTTGAGTAGCCACAAATGAACCATCGATAGTAATTAACAAGACTAAGGAAAGATCTCAGCTCATTTACCTTAGTCGGAGTCTCTCGTTCTATGATTGCCTTGATCTTGGACTCGTTCATTTGGAGTTTCCCATGTCCAATAATGTGCCCAAGGAAAGGCACCTCCTCCTTGGCAAATGCACACTTCTCCTTCTTCATGTACAATTCATTTTCCCATAGTACTTGGAATACGCTATGTAGGTGCTCAACATGCTTTTCTAAAGAGTCGTTGTAGACTACAATGTCATCTAGGTACACCACCACAAACCGATCCAAGTAAGGATAAAAGATCTTGTTCATGAGTGTGCAGAATGTCACCGGGGCATTGGTCTATCCGAATGGCATCACCAACCACCCGTTGAGCTGTAGCATGTCATACAAGTTGTCTTTAGCTCATCTCCTTCAACAATGTGGACTTGGTAGTAGCCCTTTTGTAGGTCCCTCTTGGTATAAACCTTGGCCTTCCCAAACCAGTTGAATAGATCCGCAATCAAAAGAATATGATACTTGTTTTTTACGATTATCTTATTCAATGCCAAGTAGTCCATGCACATTCTCAACGACCCATTGTGCTTCTTCTAGAACAACATTGGAGCACCGTATGGAGCTTTGGAAGGACTAATCCGACCTGTCTCCAATAGCTCTGTGGGTTGCTTTCAAAGTTCCTCTAACTCTAGTGGGGCTAATCGATAAAGTGCTATGGCAGGTAGTTTGGACCAAGTTTTAGCTCAATTTTATGGTCCACCTCCCTCTCCGGATGCAACTTCTCAGGTAACTCAGGTTGCATCACGTCCTTATTCTCCTAAAGGACCTTCTTGATGACTTGGGGAACATCACTCTCTTGTGTTCCGTTTGTCAAGTCATTCGTCTTCATGACATCCAAGTAAGTTGGATTTCCTTTATTTACTCCTTTTGCAACCTGTATGGCTGACAATTTTTTATCCTCACCAGGGTGCCTGATAGGATTACTCGTAGCAGGTACCATACATGGTGTCTCTCTAAGGATGCATACATAATTGAGGGATGGTATAAGGATAACGGCGAATTTATACATGAAGTCTATCCCGAGCATGACATTAAAGTCATCTATTTGGACCACCGAGAAATCTGCTTAGCCCTTCCAAGCACCTAAATTTATCTCAATACCTCGTACAGTACCACTAAGGGGTTTAGCACTAGTGTTCATCATCTTGAGCTACCCCTTATCTCGAACAACCTTGAGATCAAGTCTCCTGGCTTCCTCATCCATGATAAAGTTGTGAGTGGCTCTTGTGTCTACCATCACCTTAGTAGACCTACCATTGATATGTGCCTTCATGTATATTAGCCCCTTGCTAGTTGTACTCAGAACTAGTCTAGCATTGAGGAGCTGTAAACATCCCATATGGATCGAGTCTTTTTCTTTATCAGATCCTATCTCCTGTTGTTCCACCAAGGCTGATAAGGACTTGAGTTTTGGACACTCTTTTATAAGGTGTAGACCTTTACACACGAAGCATCCACCCTCAAGTACGAACTTCTTTTTCTTATCTTTATACTCCTTTTGATTAAAGGATGGCTTGGAGTTACCACCCCTATCCTTGGTTGGAGCCCTTTTGAAGTCCTTCCTCTCTCCCCTACCTTTGCCAGAGTTGTCTTTCTCATTCTTACCCTTTGAGCTGGTATAGCTTTGTTGATACTTGGTGAAAGACTTGGCAATAATAATTGTTTCATCTACTGAATGGGCATTTTGACGTTACACCTCTTGCTTCGCCCAGTTCTGGAGACCATTGACGAAGTAGAAGAGAAATTCTTCTTCAGACATGTTAGGGATTTGAAACATGAGGGTAGTGAACTCCTTCACATATTTCGGAATGGAGTTCCTATGCTTCAATTCCCACAACTTCTTTCTTGCTTCATAAACCACATTTTCAGGATAAAAGTGTCTCTTAAGTTCTTGTTTAAAATCTTCCCAAGTATCAACTTGGCATAATCCTTTCTCTATATCGACATGTTTCCTATGTTACCATAGACTAGCAACTCCAGAAAGGTAAAGGGTTGCAGTGCATATCTTGACGACTTCATTTGTAGCATTAAGACCCTCTAAGTAGAGCTTTATTTGCCACAAGAAGTTCTCAACCTCCTGTGCATCCCTCTTCCCCACGAATGATTTAGGCTTCGGAGCCTCCCCACTAGTCACAGCCTTTTTACATAAGACAAGTTCTCCCTGCAACTCGTCAATGCTTTCTCACATAACTTGAAGCACTTCCATTACTTGTGCTTTGAACCATGCCATACGTTCATCCTTCGTGACACCCTCATTCTAGCAAGGTTAGATGTCCTCCTTGATCAAGTCTATCTCTCTAAGGACATGACCCTCTAACGTCTCTACAGTGTATTCGACCCGCTCGACTCTTTCACTTACCTCAGCCACGTCTTGGTCTAAAGTTACCACCTCACGTGGTTGACTCTATCCCCTTGACTTCTTTTATGCAGGAGGTACGGTCTCCCTCCCACGAACATGTTGCTTCCCTTATTTCCTTTATCACTTGCCATGAATCCAATCTTCAATACAAAGTGCTTAACCTAGGCTTTGATACCAACTATCACGGACTTATCTCTTACAAGCATCTATGTGGCACTTAGCCTCTTGTCGCCCCTCGCGAACTAGTTAAGTCAGCCTCTCAACTCAAATACTTAAGAGAGTATTGAAGAGAACTCAAGAGAATACTTATGGGAAAGAACTTTGTATTGAACACAAGAGCTTTACAAGTGGATGTACAAGAGATTGTTACAATAGAAAACTTGACTCTTGGATGCCTTTGGAAGCAAATGGCTCCCCCTATTTATACTTTCTCAACCTTCCCCCGAGGTTCTAGGATTTTGACATGTGTCCTTGGATGGACGGCTGAGATTGAGTCTCTAGAGAGTTCCATAAATATCTAGATTTTGATGGAGACTCCCTTACGTCCTAGAGTCTTCTGGAACTCTCCACAACTCTATGGACTCTCCTATGTCCTAGAGTTCTCTAGAACTCTCCATATTATTCTACACTGTCCTAAATTTCTCTAGAATTATCTACACAATTCTATATACATCAAGTAAATTCAAGAAAGTGCAAGAAATTTTTGAAAAATTCTGGAGCGCGACAACGAGCTCACCCACAAATTTGAAGGCCACATCACTAGCCTCACTCCTACCTATACCCCTTATTACTGACTAGTCCACTTGCACCAGTCTAAAACGTCAAGAAAAAGATGAATATGCTCACAAGTCACATGTATCATCATCGTGTGTTCAACTGATCAATTTATACATAGCCTTTATATTAAACTTTCAGACCATGCAACATGATTTTATTTTTTTAATGATTTGGAATTTGTTAATGATCAGACCGATGCAGTTATGCCAAATTCTACGTTGCTGCTTGTTAGAAAATAGGAAATAGAAGACTTGTTATTTAATAGGAAAATATTTCTTTGTGATTTCACGTATTTGCCATTAAACTAAGGGCTCTCTCTTCTTGTATATAAATACTATTAATTTACATGAAATGATAAACAAGTTCTTCAAATTTCCTCTCTATTTTATTACATGATACCAGAGCCTAGGTTCTTTTTTTGAGAGGGTCAATGTTTAGTTTCTTTTAAGTTTCTTATTTTCTACTCCGTTTTGTTTATGAGTTCTCATTATGATAGAATAGGGTGTTTTCGAATCTTGTGCTTTTTCATGCTCTACAACTTCTAGGTGGTTTTGTGACCTAATTAGTTGTTTTAAGTTCAAGTTTTGTTGTATCCGTGTCATTCTCCACCATTATGTTAGTTCTTTTTGTGGTTGTGATTTGAGTATTTGTTTGGTTTCCAGTATTGTAGTTGTGGTAGGTACCCCTAATACATGCTTGGCCACTTTTTCATCGAATTGGATTATTGATTTTGGAGCTACCGATCATATGACAGGTAACTATCGTTTATTTTCTTCATATGCACAGTATGCCAAAGTACTTCAATTGTTATTGCCATTGGTTCATCAACACTTGTTCTAGGATTAAGCACTGTAAACCCTACTTTATCCATTTCATTGTTGCATGTTCTTTATGTTCTATATCTCACATTTGATCTCTTATCCCCCAGTAAGCTTACACGATATCTTAATTATTTTGTCTCATTTTTTCCTAACCATTATTTAATCTAGGATCTTTTGACAGGGCACATTATTGGTAGGGAATATGAATTAGGCGGTCATTACTATCTTAAAGATTAAATGCTACGGTCGGTTGCTTCTGTTGGTGGCTCTTTTTTTTTATATTCACTATCATTTAGGTCACATGTCTTTATCGTCATTGAAGAGGATGTTTTCTTAATTTTCATCTATCTCATCTTCAAATTGTGAGTCATATCAGTTTGCTAAACACTTTCTTTTTTATCTTGCACCTATGGTCAATAAACGGGCTGTGTCTCCTTTTGACTCTATCTATTATGATGTTTGGAGCCCTTATCCTATCATGTCAAAGATTGGTTTTCGGTTTATGTGTCATTTGTTGATGATTTTTCTAAAACTCCTTGGTTATATTTTATGAGAAATTGGTTTGAAGTTTTTTTTTGCGTTTTTGCAAATTTTGTGCTAAAATTAAAACATAATTTGGTCTTCCTGTGAAAATTTTACACAACAATATTGCAAAAGAATATTTTTCTGAACAATTCACAAATTTCATGCAACAACATGAAATACTCATCAATCCTTTTGTGTTGATACACTTGCCCAAAATAATGTAGCAAACAAGAAGAATTAGCACCTATTAAAAGTTGTCTTAGCTCTTATGTTTCAAATAAAAGTTCCCAAAAATTTTTGGGCTGATTCGATCTCCATAGCATGTTTTCTTATAAATCATATACCATCTCTAGTTATTAATGGTGATACACCATATACTGTTTTGTTTTTTATTTGACACAACCTTAGTCTCCTCAAAGTTAAATGCAAAATATTTACTGCGAATTAGAATGCAATATAGTGCAAACAACTTAGAACCGTTATCTTATCAAGGAGCCTTTATTTTGAATTCCCTAGGTTAAACACAGTCCTTAAAACATGATTAGAAATGGAGTTTTTGAAATTGGTTTTTCTTTAAATTAAAATGCATGAAAATTGGACTATTCTATTTTTTTTTGGTATTTTGTAAAATAATGAAGAAAGGAATATTTTTGGATTAAAAGGGATATAATAAAGTGAATTTGGTAGCAAAATCGGTAGCTTTCATAGCTTCTACAAATTAATTGGGAGTTAAATTTACATCAAGTCTAATTAAAAACCCCAACTAATCACATTCCAATTTATCTAATTGATGACTACTCCTATAATCACATTAATAGTCATCCCTTAAATAAATTGTTAAATACCACTTGATGTGTACTTGGAAATTATTTTAATGCATTCACTTCCTCTTTGATGAGAGCATAATCGCGATACTCAATTCAGAATTAATTTATCATACAATCCAGATATCACATAAAATGCATAATTTATTAATTTTAAAGGAAATAAGTTCAATATAAATTTCAAGTGTACTAATATAAAATTCAACACAAGAATAATCCATCATAAATAAATAAGCACTTATCTAAGCCTTACAAACATGTATCAAGATAAAAATCAATTCAAATAAAAATTCATAATACATGAATCGAGCTAATGGAAAACTAATAAACTCTCATTTGTAGCACATTATTAAAACTCTAGCCACCTTCTTTACCACCAAAACTCAAAAAATTTAGCTATTATGGTCAGTAATTCAATCACAATGGCATTTAAAATAACTAATTCTATGGGATCAAATATGATGGGAGAGAGTGACAGTGGATCTATTGGTTTAATGAAGATATGAAGGAACAGGGACAAAGATGTTTTCATCAAAGTGATGATTTAAGATTGGAATGGAAAGGAATCAGTGATGGTGATAGATGAAAAACTGACGGTGGTGATAGTGGTCGGATAATAGATTATAAAGCTAGAAGAAGATGGATGACGGTAGAAGGAAAGAGGGCGACGGTGGTTGTTGTGTTCTTGTCGATGATGATGGTAGTGATGGGTTTAAGGAGATGACGGTGGTTGAAGACTCCCTTTTTGGCAGTGGTGGTTGATGACTGGAAGCGAAAAGGATGACCGTGGTAATAAGGTAAATATCCATGAAAATGGTGGTGATTGTGTCTCTCTTCTACTCCCTTACAGAATCGCGTCACTGTGTCTCCTTTTCCTTTCTTTTTTTTCTTTCCAAAATCAGTCTAGATTTTTTCTCTTTTCCTTTAACCTAATTACTAAGCCTAAAATGCTGCACTTTAGGTCAGATCGATTCAGTCATTTCAAAATTTAGGCATTGATTTGTCATTTTATAAATTTGTCATAATTTCTTCAAAATTATCTTACAATGCAAAAATTAAGCATAAGGTAGTATCAAAAGTCCAAGAAATCAATTATATCAATAATTTAACAATTTATGATTGTAACATCCCAATTTTTTTTGGGTAAATTCTTCAAGATATAGAAAGAGTATATCTTATTATTTTGAGGTAAATTGCAAAGAATGAATTTCTATCTGAAAGTTATTCTAGATAAAATAGTAAACGATAG
>JBAGKO010001330.1:0-12160 GCA_037177275.1 Acacia concinna | reverse complement strand
TGAACCAATTGGATATTTTCCTTAGTTTCTCATGATTGAAAGAATCCTAAGTTTGGTAATCATCAAAATATAGGATCTAACAGATATGATCACAAACCTTCTAACTGATCACTTCCTATGGTGATTGGAAGAAGTGAGGTTGCAGACCATCCAGACCTGGCAATTTAAAAGCCCCCATGTCAAAAGTAGCATTCTTGATTTCAATGGGAGAAATATCTTTTTGAATCTCATCAAGCTTTAGGGAGTTGAGAGTAGGGAAATGCTTTGGCCAAAAGGTAACAGGATGGACAACATCATCATTTGAAAATAGCGTTATGAAATATTCCAACGTCATCTCTTGAAGAGTGCTTTAGTCATTTATCCATTCACCCTCTTCGTTTTGGAGAGCTTCTATCTGATTTCTTCATATCTTCATCTTAGTTGTCATATGGAAGAAGCGGGTATTCTTTTCATTGTGTTGCAACCAATTACGTACAATGTGACTTTTGGAACCTCATCATCTCTTCTTGATTGACTACTTTTATATACTTCTTCCTTAGCTTATCTTGGAGCTTTAGAAGACCTCCTAGTTGTTAGAAAGCAAACACCTATCAATACCTTCAATCCTACTATATCACCTTGTACGACATGAAATATTTATTTGCCTTCAAAATCCACCCATTTGGGCCATCTTTACTAGAAAATACAAGGCGTCTTTTTATTGCAGAATCAGCTAAATCAATGGCTTCACCCCAACTGCTTGTATGTGAAATAATAAATGTGTGTGTGTGTGTGTGTTAAGGGCTATTCATTCAGTATTTTAACTAATTGGTAGGTTAAAATTAAATAAAAAATATTGTCAGTTCATTTTGGTTGTTTCCTGATTTTATGGATTGTAATACCATTTCAAATGCAATAACTTCCTATAAATATCATTAAGAACATTATATGTGGTTTGTTCCAAGTTCAATTGTGGGTTGTTGTGGCCCAACCCATTGCCCATTTTACCTACTCTACTTCTCACTATTTCCTAATTGTACTCTTTGCATATTGCAAACATTTTTTAAAAAAATGTTATTAAATATTTTGTCAATAGGGGTTTAGTATCCAAAATTAATTTTTATTATACTCAGCATCCTATACTTTTTTTAGTTACACCTGATATCTAACACCTAATGAAGTATTTATTAGCACCTACCATTTTGAAATAATTTTTAGTGCATTGTTTAGTTCTTAAGATACTGAGTGCTAGGTGCTAGATACTGGGTGCCACTATATAAATATTTTAAGATATTGAGTGTACTAAAAATAATTTAAAATATTGGATACTACTTAAAAACATTTCTAGAATGGTGAATCCTCTCTCTTTTAAGGAAAAAAATTAAAAAAGAAAAAAGAGCCCCGTAGTCTTTTTATCCCAAAACAACATGGTTTTAGGGTAGAGATTGGGAGTCGAGGAGAATGACAAATGAGAGAATCATGATCTATTATAGACTACCAATATATTTAGGAAAATTTTCTCGCTCCATCTTGTTTTTTTTGAGACTCCTCTCCTTTCTAACAAGCATTTCTAAGCATTGTGACAATTAAATTACTTTATCTTCTAGATCAAAATTCAGGCTTTAGGTTTATTAATAAACTAGCTTTAGAGTTGATTGATGAATCTATGGATGCGCTTTAATATAATCAATTAGGGTTCAAGTAAAAAACAAAGGTGCATAAGGAATATGAATTATAGCCAGACATGCATACACATATATAAGAGTTAAATATTTAATAGTTGTATTAAACCCCATCATATAAATATCCAGTTGTTCACCGTTTCGCTTACCGCAAGTTTAATAGGTCACAAGTAGTATAAAAGGTTTATCGTTCTTAGAGAGACTATAGCAAAAGATGGTTAATTGACACAATTGTGTTCTTAATTACATTGGGGAAAAACATTTTGAAATAATCTATCTCAAAACAAAGCAAAATTGGTTCTCAAAAGTGTAATTGAAATGACCAAAGTAAAGTTGATTATACTTCAATGATTAAATGAAATATAGGACTATTTATCCCCTTTGTATTTCCTAAGACTATATTAATTCCCTCTCAAAGTGGTACTTAAATGATTATATGTGTTTGTCTAAGTTCAAAAGCATTTAATTTAGCTCTCTCAAGTCAAAACCAAATTTCTATCTTCATTACATTTTATAATATCTTACTACAATAAATGAAGATCAAGTTTAAGAAACAACCTTAATGTGACAATGAAGGTTAGCAAACATATATCTAGTTTACTAACAAACCATCCATTTATCATGTAAACTTCAAGTCAAGCATGATTTTAACCATGTTCTACACTTAGATTAGCTTTCTCAAGTCAAACCTAGATGAACAAATCAAGCTAAATGGTGACCAATCATTTAGAAACATTAAGCAAGCGATAAAATCAACACATATATATCATTACTACTAAAAGAAAGGAATAATCAAGTCTTAATCCATACAAAGGTTTAAAATAATCCTAAGAAAATAGGTTTAGTTGCCCATAATCACAAAATAACCATAACTATGAAGAATAATTATAGTCATAAGGAAAATCAAGCAAAGAAAGAGAAAATGGGCAACTAAAAGGATGGGAGAGAAAATGGGCCACAAAACTTGTAATCACCATATCCACAACATTTACAAAGCAAACCAGACAAAAGGAAGGTCTTCAATAGCCTAATCACAACTTGTACATGCATACATTAAGAGCCATCAGTGGCTCAAACAAAAGCAATCACAAAATGATGCGAACATAGCAAAATGATGCGAACATAGCAAAATGATGCCAACAATAGAGTATGGTTGTACAACTAACAGAGGGCACTTTGCTAGATAAAATATGGACAGCACAGTCCTAGCAAGAATGCAAGCATCCTACAAAATATCATCCAAAATTACCATAGTGGCCATCAGTAGCCACGACAAATAGAATTAGTCATCAATTGATGATTAGCCATTAGTAGCTGGTCTCAAAATAGAGAATATCAAGCAAGAAACTATACATCAAAGGTTATAGGGCTCAGAGAAAATCCTACATCTAGAAAATGAAAAGAAATAATTTTACATATCTAAAGCAAATAAAATAAAATAAAACTAGCAAACAGCCTTTAAAAGCAACAGCCTCAATAATCATCATTAAAAGGCTCAAAATCCCACTTTGAAGCTGAGGCTGCCATTGGTGATCTTTCACTCAACATCTTAGAAAGTGGCTATAAGGAAATTGCGGATCCAAAGCTTGAGTTTCTGCCCTACTGCCTTAATTTGCAAAGATAAGAAAAACAAAACAAAACAACAAACAAACCACACTCAATAACAAGAAATTCAAACAAGAAAGAAACCTATTGACTATCTTAAAGGAAAGAAAACTACCCCCAAACTTGAATTCTATCTAAGTCCACAACTATTAACAAGAATTCCAACTTAAACCTATGCTTATCCTCACCGCCTTCAAAATGAATTGATTCCCCATCATCTTACAACAAAAATGGTATCCAAGACAATATCAACATAGTTTAGTTTGGCCTTATAAACATTCCAAGCCAAGCAACAAAATCAAATGGATCAAGCTCATATTAAAAAAATCTTACCATTTGAAATTAGAACCTTGAAAGTTCACTACTCAACAAATTCTGACTGGTTCTGGAAATGGGTAACAAAATAGAAGTTCATAAACAGGAAAGTCAATTCTACTTACACATAAGTACTTAAGGATAGTATAAATGTTTCAAAAACTCAAATTTACCTTGCAAATAATACCACAATTTCCAGTAATCTTAGAACTAATCAACATTTTTTAAAATGGTATTCTTGATCATCTAATTTTGCAAGACATGGCTGACATGAGGACAAATATATCACAGGTACAATTATTCAAAAACAAATGCAAAGGCTAGAAAAACTTGGAAATCTTGATATCCAATGATGTAATTGGCAACCTTTGAAGTTGAGGCAATACACAGTTCAAACAAGAAAGAATTATGTTCCAATTACACATCAGTATGTAAAAGGAAATTGAAAACCTCAAGAAATAAAGTTTGAATAAGGAACGTAATTGCCTAACATCTAGATATTACAAAGGTTACACTTAAGAGGCCATTGAAAAGCATTCAAAGAATATCATAATTTCAAAGTCAGTCTAGCACAAGCAATCATTAGTAATTGCTACTATCAAATTCTCAACTCTCAGTTCAATTGCATGCTTAATTTTCAACAGTGTCCAATAACTAATCAGATCAGAATAAATTTCAAGGTCAAGTCATTTTGGTAAACAAAAGAAACCATTGTAATTGAAAGATAGATCAATTGAAGATAAAAAGAGAAGCATAAGGAACCATGATTTTTAACAAAATTTTATTAAAAACAAAATGCAAATATTTGAAAATAGCTCAAAGTAGTTTTTATTTTAGGTTCCCATAGTTGTCTCAAAGAGACATCAAATGATCCAAACAAAAATTTAGTTTCAACAAGTGCAATCAGTAATAAATGCAGAAAACCAAACAAATGCACAATGACATGATAAAAGCACAAGCTTAGAGTGTAACATAAGTGGCTAGCTTTGAATGGATGGGTTCAATCATGTAACTAAAGTCTCAAGCTCAGAGAATCACACACAAGTTTAAAACAAACAACCATAAGTAGTTGCTATATTCTAATCCTCAAAGCATCAATCCAATTCAAGCTTAAGTCTCAAGGTTCTCAATAACTTCTGAAAATTCAAAAACCTATACTATTGAGCATATGAACAATTGCCACACAAGCACAATTTGATGAAGTAATTTCTAAACAAAAATGAGTCTAACAAGAATTGATGTTCTTGAGTATGTTTGTAAAGGCCAATGAATTTTCTCAAACAAAATATGAGTGTCCTTTGTTTTTTTCCAAAATAAATCATAAAAAAACTTTTTTATTTATTTTAAAATTTTAAAAATAATAATAAAATAAAAAATTTAAATAAATGCTTCATTTTTTTTATAGAAACTGAAATAAAATAAAAATAAAAATAATAATCACAAAGTTCAAAAATAAAGTTTAGAAATTAGTTTAGATTTAAATTAAGTTTCACATTCAATTGGTAAAATTCAATAAACTCTTGTTACAAACTCAGGAATAAATTCATGTCATTCTCATGTGTTCAGAAAATTAAATCAGGCATATAAAAAAGAGCTAGGATAACAAACATAACTAATCCTACATCAAATATATTCAAGTCTAAGTTTACATGATTATAGATCCAATCTTAACACAAAGGCATCTTGATTGCAATCTAATAAAAAAGTAACCCTAAAATTCAAAAAAAAAAAGGTAAGAACTTTTACCTTAAGAAGTACCCCCTTTTTTTAAAAAAATGGATGTTAAATCTGGATTTTTTTCTCATAATTCTATGTTGGATCTGGTTAACAGGGGCTAAGTTCAAAAGTAAGAAAGAGTGGTGACGAAGCTGGAAGGTAATGGTGGAAGGATGGTGGGAGAGATGGAGCTGATAGTGGTTGTTTCAGAATAGCTTACGGTTAAAAGTTTTTGGTCAAATCTGAAATGGATGGGAGGTGGGAGTTGATGGTGGCTCATGATGAAGGAAGGAAGGATATAGGTTGTTCTCTAGAGCTAGAAACCAAAGGAAATGACGATAGTGATGGTAGTTGATGGGTGATGTAAAGGTGTTGACGAGGGATAAGTCACTAGAGATAGGTTACAGGGGCTGAGTAGTGAAATAGAAATCAGAGAAAAAGAAGTGAATCTAATGAGCCTAGATCTGGTTGACACTAAAACGTAGAAAATGAAGGTGAGAGAGAGAAGGAGATGGTAGTGCGTGGCTGTTGATAGTAGAGATTGCACTTTTGAGTTATGGGTGAATGAGTGAGTGATTTTGGTGGTGCGTGGTGAAAGAGAGAATGAGATAGAGAGTGACAATTGCTGGACTAAGGGGAGTGGAGAAAATTACGGTGGCTATGGAGATAATGTGGCTAGTTTGAAGGAATGAAGGTGATGATGGTGTTTGGTCAAAAGAGAGGCTCATGGTGCTAGAGGTTGAGGAAGATGAGAGAAAGAAGATGAGATATGAGAATTGAGAATAAGAGGGCAGTGGATGGAAGCAGATCCCCTCAGCTTTCGACTTGTCAGCTTCCCTCAGCGTCCTTCTTTTTTTATTTTAAAATAAAATTTGACAGTTGGTTTTTGTTTAATCTTGACCGTTCAATTATTTACTTTAAAAACTCATTTTAACGACATAACCACGAGACCTCAGAAGCTCTAACCTTCCTCTACAACTTTGGCTATGGACTTTGGCGGGAATATTGACAAAAGCAAGGTATGAGAAAAAGAACTAATTTTTTTCATAAAAGATCATATCTTTTGGATCTTGCCATGGTTAATGTCATAAAAATCTTTATTTTAGAAGTTTTTGAGATGCAAACTTCTCTTGATGTAAACTGGCATTTTTTCCTATTAGGAAATTCATAGAAAATATTATCTTGTTAAGATATTTATATTTTATCTTTGTATATAATGGAAAGACTATATTTGAAGTTGGAAACCAGCTCACGACAGTATACAAGAGAGGGGTGTAGATGCAAACTTCTCTTTATATAAACTGCCATTTTTTTTGTTTGGAAATTCATAGAAAATATTATCTTGTTAAGATATTTATATTTTATCTTTGTATATAATGGAAAGACTATATTTTTAGTTGGAAATCAACTCACGACAATATACAAGAAGAGGCTTTTTCTTTTGTTACGACAACATTATCTTGTGCTCTCTATTTTTATTTTTATTGTATATTTTAATTCTTGTAATTTCTATTTTATTCATGAATTTGTTGTGTTGCATATATTATCTTGTAGGTTTCAATATATGGAATTAGACTTGACTTGACTCCTAGATTAGGAAAAGAATTTGATAATCTAGATGAGGCTTTAAGGTTTTAGAATGAGTATGCTTGTCAAGTAGGCTTTAGTGGAAGGAAAAATGGGTTGACAAAGAGCAAGAAAGATAAAAAGACAATTATGTCTGTTCAAAAGAGGGCAAACGAAGGCTAGATAAAAGGTGCACCTTGATCACCAACCATCATCATGAGACTAGGACCGAATGTAAAGTTAGGATGAAGTTAGTTTGGTGGAAGTTAAATTCAAGATCACTAGCTTTATAGAAAAGCATAATCACCCGTTACATTTTCAAGAAAAACCATGCATACGATGAGGTCTCAAGAAAAAATACAAGATGCACAAGCAGGTGAGATTGATTTGGCTAGGGATGTTGGACTTCAACAAAAAGCAACTCTTGACCTTATGAGTAAGCAAGCAAGTGGATGGGCTAATCTTGGTTTCACTTAGTTGATATGAAAAATTATTTAAAGGTTACACAAAGAAGAAGTATGAGGATGGGGAAGTTAGATGGTTACTTAATTATGTTGAAGAACAAGTTACTGATAACCCTTCATTTTATCATTCATACCAACTTGATATGGAAAATCACATTACTAATATTTTCTGGGCCGATGCTCATATGCTTGTAGATTATGCTTATTTTGGAGATGTCATCTCATTGGACACCACATGTTGCACAAATAATAATCATAGGCCTCTTGCCGTATTTTCTGGACTTAATCATTACAGAGGTGTTGTTATTTTTGGTGTAGCTTTGTTATATGATGAAACTACAAAATCATTCAAGTTAGGCATGTCATGGACTAGACCAGACATGGTTTGGCCCCAACCTAAGGTCTGGCCTGGATGGGACCTCTGGCTAGATAAGTCAGTTCGAGGTCTAGTCTGGTCCAGCTCTGACCCAAATTCAGGCTGGACTAGACTTGGTCTATTGGACTACCTAGACCAGTCCAGGTGGACTAAACCTTCTCCACTGGACCACCTGGTCCAAGTGGACCAAACCAGATCAGAGTTGTTAGGGGCTTTTTTTCTCTTTTTTTTTGTTTTTATGACAATCAAGAAATGCACATAAATGTAGAAATACCACTTATCAGGACACCAAAATGATGAATGGCCAATCACAAGAACGCCATAATTCAAAGAAGCTAAATTGGACAATCACAACAATCCAAAGTCAAATTGGACATTCACAGATTTATAGCAATTCAAAGTGAAAGTGCAATAAAAAATGAGATTAGCAAAATTTAAAATCTAAAATTACCAAATGACTAAGTCTATGACCTTGGGAGCTGGGCGTGTGGCAACGAACAACTGCATTTGCGACTTTGGGAGGTGGGGCCATCACGGCAAGCGACTTCATCTATGACCTTGGGAGCTGGGGGCGTGACGGTGAACGACTGGCTCTACGACCTTAGGAGGTAGGGGCATCATGGCAAATGACTACATCTACCTTGGGAGGTAGGGGCATCATGGCAAACAACTACGTTTGAACCATAGGAGGTGGGGGCGTCACAGCGACCAACTGCGTCTGTGACCTTGGGAGCAGGGGCATAGGCTGTCGGGTATCATTGCATCACCACATCAGCTAGGGTTCTCTGTTCTCACTTCTCCTTAATGTCTCAAGGCCTCAAGCTCAATCAATTTTCACTTTCTAGTACCACTCAAGCTCAATAAATTCTCTTGTGGCGTGTGTTGAGTGAGTAGTCTACATATAGCAAAATTTAGGAATGGGTTTTTTTTGGGCCACTGAACTACTGAAGTTAGACTCAGACTGGGAGAAGTGGAGAGTATATTTTTTCAAAGCCAGAAGCCCATACCACATTGAACATAATCACAGACACTCACACTTGGATTTTTTAAAAAATAAAATAGTTTTGGGCCAAACTAGACTGGACCAAGTGGTTAGTGGCCTTGGTCTTCAGTTTAGTCCAACCTGATGAGCCCAGTCTGTCCTTTATTGTTTTGGGCCAGAGCTTTTTAGCTAGACCCGGTCAGGTCAGACTACCTGGACCATCAGGTTTTTTGCTCATCCCTAATTCAAGTTGTTGGAAACTTTTTTGAAAGCAAACAAGCAAAAGAGACCTGCAACAGTTTTTATTGACCAAGATCAAGCAATGACAACAGCACTACATGAAGTTATTCCTAAAGTGAAGCATGCACTATGCACGTGGCATATTGAACAAAATGGAATAAAGCATCTGGGAAATAAAAGGAAGGGTGGCTCACATTTTTTGCATGACTTCAATAAGTGTATGTTTGCTATTGATGACAAGTCATAATTTGAAGAAACATGGGCTTCTCTAATATCATCATTCAATTTGAAGGACAACTCTTGGATGAAGTCTATATATGAAATCAAAGAGAAATGGGCATGGTGTTATATGAAGTACTTTACAACTCTTGGTATGCTAGCGCACATATAAGTGAAAGTGTTAACGCAAATATTAAGAATATCACAAACCCAATTGTTAGTATTTGTGAATTCTTCAAAAGTTTTGAGTGGGTTGTTGAAGATAAGAGGTACAATGATATGTAATGTGAATATGAAGCAAGGGACAAAAAACCAAGATTGGTTGTCCAAAGTTCGCCTATCCTATGCCAAGTTGCTGAGAATTACACTGCCTTGGTTTTATAATTGTTCCAATAATAATTTGATCTTTTTCTTTCACATGTATATCCTCTTAAGGTGAGAAAGGTCCATTGTTCACATATACAGGCACCATGGTTAATGAAGACAAAAAGTGGACATTGACATTTAATCCGAAGGATGATTCCGTATGGTGTAGCTGTAGGCATTTATGAGGTAAATGAAGTGAGGAAACTTCCTAAAAAATATCTTTTGAAAAGATAGACCATGTCAGAGATGGTGTAATACATGATATTAGAGAAAATGAAATACAAGTGGATTATAAGCTTTAGAGTACACAAAGATATCGAAAGTTATGTCATATAATGATAACATTAGTAGCTAAAATGTCTGATTGCCCAAAGACTTCTGTTTTTGTCCATAACTCTATCAAAATATTCATAGAGAAGCAAGAGAATTTTGTTCAAGGCTAAGGAATTCAAATGATGATGACAACAAGGAAGAAGATAGAAGTAAGGGAACAATTAGTAGCCAAGAAAACAAAAAGATGGAGTTAGAAGATAAAGTACCCAAGAGCATTAAAAAGAAAGATGGAACAAAGAGAGAGAAAAGATTCAAGACTTGGCCAAAAAAATTGAGAAAAAAATTTAAGAAACAAACCAAGGAAAGAAGTGAGGAATTAGTTGCTCCAATTTCATGTTCTGCACCTACAACGTTGCAAGCGCTACCTCAAGTGTAGTCATTTACTAGTACATTGATGGTGAGTATTTTAGTGCAATATTATATTTATTTGGTGAATTGTTCTACTAGTGTCTAACAAAAAGAGGAATGTTTGCATAACACTTTTTGAAGCTCATAATGTGTACTTTGTCATTGTGATTTGTAGACTACGTTACATTGTCCAACACAATCATTAGAGGCATTAGACGAAGAGAAAATTTTGTCGTCAGGTATTAAAAAAATTAGAGCAAGGAATTTGTACAAATTACAAGGGACATGCCACTTTTATTAAATTCAATGTGTATAATACATGAAGATGCTAAATACAACTATGATTTTCTAATACACTCTCTACTATATCAAATACATTGTATTACAGCCTTTTTAAGGCCTTATACTGACATCTATAGTGTTGTTACTTCTTCAATGTTCTTATTAGGTGAAGGTCCATCTTCCATAATAGCTTCAACAATGTTCAATCAGTTCCCACTAGATGAATCTTCACTTTATATAGCTTCAACAATGTCCAATCAATTCCTAGCAGGCGAAGGTCTGTCCCCTATAGCTTCAACAATGTTTAATCAACACAAAGGACTTGGCAGCCACCACCTACAATGAAAATTTAAATTCCAACAATTTAGTCATTCAACCCATAAATTATCTTTTTGTAATACAGTCATTTCAACAAGTTCTATTTTGTTTGACATGGTGGTGCTTTTGTAAAACAATCATTTCAACACAAGGAAATTCTGGGGGCTCATTATGGGGTTTATTATGGGCGTGAGCCATATGGTGGTGGTGCTTTTGTAATACAGTCATTTCAATGTATATACTACTTTCAAAACATTTTCTTACAACCATATTTTTGCAATGCTAGACTTTATGTAAAAGTGAGACAATGCAATGCAATTCAGCCCTAATCAAAATTTTTGACAACTTGGAGTGTAGTGAGTAAAGTGGCCAAGAGAAGAATGATTTGACCAAATGTAGCTATAGCCAAAAAGTTTCCAATGATGTACAATCAGTGAGCAAATGCAGAACCATAATGCAAAACTAAAACCAGAATGACAACAAAT
The DNA here is from genome assembly GCA_037177275.1 of Acacia concinna. Taxonomy (NCBI): domain Eukaryota; kingdom Viridiplantae; phylum Streptophyta; class Magnoliopsida; order Fabales; family Fabaceae; genus Acacia; species Acacia concinna. The sequence continues at coordinate 884 of JBAGKO010001330.1, read as the reverse complement.
GTAGAACCAAAACCAGAAATGCAGAACCAGAATGACAGCAATTCAGAGAATGCAATGCAGTAAAAATACTGCTTTAACAATTAGTAATCAGGCTAATCCAATTGCCCTTTTTTCCTTGAATTACCATCAATTATGACAACTATTAAGTTCATAGAAACACATGTAGAATACAGCTAGCAGTATCAATATTTTGCTTAAAAGTGAAGAGGGCATGAATAAAATACCTTACTATGACGAGAATGCACAACATAAAATTGTGTTTGATCTTTGATAACTAGGAATGATGAATCACCAGCACCATCTTTGCTCTGAAATTATATAGGAAATGTAAATATACTTAAATCATTGTAAAAGAACTCATAATGGACCAACTAAGAAATATGAATCTCTTTTAAGATCAAGGCTTGCCTTTTCATATGCATAAAGAATGAAAGATCAATGAAGGCTTCTTAGAAAATTTCAATAACTAAGAATTAAGAGAGATGGCTTCCACTCTCTACCACTCAATTAAGGAATTAAGATTAAATTAAATACATTAATTGGTATAAGTAGAATTTGCTTACATCTACCCATTTATCAAACTAATTTGCCACTGGTTAGGAAGTCCTTCAAAAGCTCATAAAAAGATATGTGACTCATTATCCTTGTAAGGGGCTTAAACAGAATGTACACAACAATCACATAAATTATTGCACAAAGCCTATGATATGAAAAGGAAGAGAAAATATGCTCATAATGCTAGAGACAAGAAACAAAATAGGCGTAGGCCATAACATTTCCAGATTTCTATTGTTGTGACTAAAGCTGAAGAAGGAACCTTATTATGAACAAGAACCAAACAATGTCAATTCTAGAATATCAAGTTTCCTTCTTTGAATAAATGA
>JBAGKO010001291.1:0-12162 GCA_037177275.1 Acacia concinna | reverse complement strand
GTCCAAGGAAAGGCACCTCCTCCTTGGCAAATGCACACTTCTCCTTCTTCACATACAATTCATTTTCCCGTAATACCTGGAACACAGTGCGTAGGTGCTCAGCATGCTCCTCCAAAGAGTTGCTGTAGACCACAATGTCATCTAGATACACCACAACGAACCGATCCAAGTAAGGATGAAAGATTTTGTTCATAAGTGTGTAGAATGTTGCCGGGGCGTTGGTTGGTCCGAATGGCATCACCAGCCACTCATATGAGCAATAGCGTGTTACACAAGTCATCTTTGGCTCATCCCCTTCAGCAATTCGGACTTGGTAGTAGACTTTCTGTAGGTCCATCTTAGTGTAGACCTTAGCCTTCCCAAGCCAGTCGAATAAGTTAGCAATCAAAGGAATATGATACTTATTCTTGACGGTTACCTTGTTCAAAGCCCGGTAGTCCACGCACATTCTCAATGACCCATCGTGCTTCTTTTAGAACAACACTGGGGCACCGTATGGAGGTTTTGAAGGACGAATGCGACCTATCTCCAAGAGCTCTAAGAGTTGTTTCCGGAGTTCCTCTAACTCCGGGGGAGCTAATCGATAAGGTGCCATGGCAGGTGGTTTGGCACCAAGCTCCAACTCTATTTTATGGTCCACCTCCCTCCTCAGAGGCAACTTCTTTGGTAATTCGGGTGGCATCACGTCCTTGTTCTCCTCAAGGACTTTCTTGATGACTTGAGGAACATCACCTTCTTGTATCTCGACTGTCAAGTCATCTGTCTTTATGACAGCCAAGTAGGTTGGATTCCCTTTCTTTACTCCCTTGGTGACTTGCATGGCTGACAAGTGCTTATCTTCCATGGAGCGCCTGACCGAAGTACTCGTAGCAGGTACCATGCATGGTGTCCCTCCAAGAATGCACACAGAGTTGAGGAACGGTTAGGGATAGCTACTACCTTTCGCATGAAATCCATCCCGAGTACAATTTCGAAGTCATCCATTTAACCCACCGAAAAGTCTACTTAACCCTTCCAAGCACCAAGTCCCATCTGGACACCTCGTTCCGTCCCATTGAGGGATTTTGCATTTGTGTTCACTGTCTTGAGCCACCCTTTATCTCGAACAACCTTGAGATCGAGTCTTCTCGCTTCATCATCCGTGATGAAGTTGTGGGTAGCTCCCGTGTCTACCATTGCCTTGGTAGACTTACCATTTATGGGTGCCTCCACGTACATTAGCCCCTTGCTAGTTGTATTCAGCACTAGTCTGGCATTGAGGGCATTGAGGAGCTGTAGACATCCCATGTGAATTGGGTCTTGTTCTTTGTCAGACCCTGACTCCTGTTGCTCAACCAAGGCTGACAAGGAACCCAGCTTCGGACACTCCTTCATGGGGTGTGGACCTTTGCATACGAAGCATCCACTCCTAGGTACGAACTTATTTTTCTTGTCTTCGTAGTCCTTCCGATTAAAGGATGGCTTGGAGCTACCACCCCTATCCTCAGTTGGAGCTTTCCTAAAATCCTTCTTCTCTCCCCCACCTTTATTGGAGTTACCCTTCTCATTCTTGCTCTTTGAGCTCGTGTAGTTGCGTTGATACTCGGTAAGGGACTCAACAACATCAATTGCTTCATCCACTGAATGGGCATTATGACGTTGCACCTCTTGCTTCGCCCAATTCTGAAGCCCATCCACAAAGTAGAAGAGCAATTCTTCCTCTGGCATATTGGGGATTTGAAGCATAAGAGTGGTGAACTCTTTTACATACTCCGGAATATAATTCCTATGATTCAACTCCCTCAACTTCTTCCTCGCTTCATAGACAACATTCTCCGGATAGAAGTGCCTCTTAAGTTCCCATTTGAAATCCTCCCAAGTATCAATTTGGCATAAACCCTTTTCTACATCAGCATGCTTCCTGCGCCACCACAAACTAGCAACTCTCGAAAGATAGAGGGTTGTAGTACATACCTTGGCGGTCTCATCCATCACATTGAGACCTTCAAAGTAGAGCTCCATTTGCCATAGGAAGTTCTCTACCTCCTGCACATCCCTCTTGCCCTCGAATGACTTAGGCTTTGGGGGTTCAACCCTTGGCCCAATTGGTACCGTGGTAGCCTCGCTACTAGCCATGGCCTTCTTGCACGAGATAAGTTCTCCCCATAACTCGTCAATACTTTCTCTCATGGCTTGAAGCGGTTCCATCACTTGCGCCTCGAAATGAGCCATACAATCCTCGTTCTGGCAAGCTAAGAGATCCTCCTTGAGTTGATCGATCTCTCTGAGAACGTGGCCTTCTTGGTCTCTACCGTGTGTTCGACCCGCTCAACTCTCTCACCTACCTCCGCAACCGCTTGGTCCAAAGCCGCCACCTCTCGTGGTCGACTTTGTCTCCTAGACTTCTTCTTTTCTACAGGAGGTACTGTCTCCCTCCCAAGAACTTCCGCCAGCTCAAACATGTCGCTACCCTTGTTTCCTTTGTCACTTGCCATGAATCCGAATCTTCAATACAAAGTGCTCAAACCTTGGCTTTGATACCAACTGTCACGGACTTGTCTCTTACAAGCATTCACACGGCACTCAGCTGCTTGTCGCCCCTCGCGAACTAGCTAAGTCAGCCTCTCAACTCACTCAAACACTCAAAAGAGTACTCAAGCGAACTTACAAACACGTAAAGGTAGAACTTTGTATTGAACACGAAAGTTTTACAAAGGAAGAGATTACAAGAGAGCTACAATGAGAGAACTCACTCTTGGATGCCTAATGAGCAAATGGCACCTCCTATTTATACTACTTAACCCCCCCTCCTTGAGGTTGTAAGATCGCGACACGTGTCCTTGGATGGACGATTGAGATCGATTCTCCAGAGAGTTCCATAACTTTCTACACATTTCCATACTATCCTAGTCTTTTCTAGAATTCTCTACACAATTCTATATATATCAAGAAAATTCAAGAATGTGCAAGAATGTACAAGAGATCTCTAGAAAATTCCAGAGCGTGACAGATGGCTCTCCCTCCAGGACTTCATTTTGAGCCCCTAGATACTTCTAATTCTCCCTTGTTAACAATGTACTTGCTATTTCCTTTCTTATGTATAAAACAAAAAGATTAATAGCCTTTCGCACAGTAGTAAAAATTAATCTCTTCAAAGTATAAAGAATGATGAATATAATCAATTAGTTACTGGACAAGCTTGTTTATGTTTTCTATTATTTATAATTTTATTTTGTGTTTCTAAATTATTCACCATGTGTGAAATAATTAGAAGAATGCTAATAAAGAAGATGGTTGCAAAGAGAGAGGGCATGGAGAGATCTCAAAATGCAATATGTCCTAGAATTGTTGGTAAGTTCCAGGGTGCAAAGACTGACTCCAAGAATTATATATGCTATATGACAGGTGATGGGAGGTTTGAGTAGATAGTCCATGGAAGAGGGAAGTGGTAGATCTTACCACAATGACTTGTACATGTAAGGTTTGGGATTTGACTGGCATCCCTTGTGAATATGTTGTGGTTGCAATTTATCATATGAGAGGAGTACTTGAAGACTATGTCTCTACATATTATAGTAAAGATTCATTCATGAGAGTTTATGCTTTAGCTATAGGTGCGGTGCCAAGTGAAGAACATTAGCCACAATCTGCCATGGTTCCCTTACAACCCCCAAAGTTAATAGGCCACTTGGTAGACCTAAAAAACAAAGGAAGAAAGCTCCAAACAAGCAACAAAACCTATCAAAAATAAGCAAAAAGGGTACTACTGCGAAGTGTGGTAATTGTGGGAAAATGGGTCATAATGCACAAGGTTGTAAGGCTCCCCTTAATCCCAACAAAAAGGTGTATAAGAAGAAGAAGAAGGATAATGTTGTATCAAGCCAAATGGAGCAAACACTTGTATTTTTCTTAACTATAAACTTTAATTTAATTTACACTTATACTAAGTAAAATAATAACTCTTTCTTTTGTTATTTATGCAAGATAGCCAAACTCCTAATACTCAAGCCTCTAACTCATCCTTGCCATGAAGAAGAATAAAATCTCTTGTTGACCATTGTTGCAAATTTTCTATTACAAAAAATATTGTAGAATTATTTTTCATAAAGTGTTTACTTATTTTTCATGCGACAACTGTGTATTGATACTATTACAACTTCATTGTCATTGTAAACGTTTAAATATTACATTTGTTAGAGGATAACTTTTGCAGACATTAGTCATTGATTAGTAACGCATATTCTTTTCATGATTAAGAGGTTCAACATTTTATTTTTATATTCTAGTTTTTGTCACAAAAAAGCTATTATAATTGAAAAACGATAATAAAATTCTTAATAAATTTATTAAGATGATATATGTAATACACTTAGTTTTATATTATAGATAAAAATTTTAAAGGAGTTAAATTTATATTTTGAAATCTCAAAGGGTTATTGCCTAATGAAAATTTAGGGGGTTATTAGTAATTGATCAAAGTTTAGGGGGTTTTTTGCAACTAATTAAATGTTAGGGGGTTATTTGCAACTAGTTAAAGTTTAGGAGGGCTATTTGTAACTGCTAATTTACACAAGATGCCACTTGTCTCCTATTAATCTGAAGTAGCAACTTCCGTTATAAAAATAATGGTTAGTTAACGACAAGGTGCTTAATATAAAAAAAATAAAATGTTAGGGGGTTCAATTTAAACTTTAGACGGTCAGGGGGCTATCTACAAGTGATCCAAAGTTCAAGGAGTTTTGTATAATTTAGCCTATTTTTAAATAATGTGAAGAGATATTACGTGTCTCTAGAAAGCTGAAAAGGAAGTATTATATTGCTACTATGTCCGTATGAAATCGTGATGGGTGTCCTCTTATTAAGTTTTGGTTGACTGCAAACAAAACACAACAAATCTTCAAGAAAAGTAGAAACAACTTATTGTGTATGTTTGTGAAACATAGATGGCTACATGCCTCAAGAAAGATGGTTGATGAGGAAGACGATAAAGAAGAAGAAAGAGGAATAAATTTTCATCTTGATGAAACCATAAGGTATAGCTTGATTTTTGGAATAAAGAATAGTATTAATGCAGCAGGGAAATTATTTCTATTTAAGACTTTATTATCAATCAAGATATTAATTTTTTTTTATAATTGCTATTATTCCATTATCTCTCCTTAAATTTTGCTAAGCTTAATATTATTTTTTTGAAACACCATAAGTAAATTATAGCAAAAGAAAATATAGTTTAATTTTAGCATTAGTTTGTGTGCTTTGATTTGTAAATAATGTATAAAATTTATTACCATAAATAAATGGTGAACAAATAATCATTAATGAATGGCTTATGTAGGATTGTGTCCTTTTTTTAATAAGTAAATCATGTGGTAGGCTTATGATTATTTTATACTTTATATTAAATAAAATATTTGATTATATTATTTATTTTATGTTGTTTTATGTTTATATGTTGTTAAATTAGTCTGTTGTATTTTTTTTTATTATGTTGTCTTATATTGGTTATTTTTATTTAGTTTCTTTTATGTATAATTTGTTGCTTTAATATTATGTTATTTATATTATTTATTTCTTTATGACATTTTAATTATATTGTTCATTATGTTATCTCTTTAGTCACATATATTTGTAGCTCAATTCTTTTTTGTAAATTTATTCGTTGTGAATCCTTCTTGTAAGTGTTTTTTTATGGATAAGATGAAAATAGTGTATTGCTTGGTGGCCATAAAGGCCAATAATTTATTGAAAACTACTGATAATAGTAAGTGAAGCATATTGATTTTCATGTTGACCTCTAAGTACAAAATTGGTAAAGCTCTTGATCGAACAAGATTAGTCGATTTTCCGGTCGTCAGATGATTGCACCAAATATGTAGTATAGAGCACAACTAGTCGTTCTTCTCTCAATGAGCTATTATTTGGAATTCCTAAATAATTTCCTAATTCTAACTAAACTAATTAGTAAGTTAATTAGAGGGTTTTCTTGGTGCAACTAAACTAAACTATACTAAATCTAAATTAAACTAATTCTTTTTGAGTTTTTAGGTTTAGAAAATTGGTTTTGGTTTGGAAAAGGGTAATATGATGGGCAAGTCCCTTGATGGTGGTCGCTCGGTTATCCTCGCTCTCTTAAAAGATATTTGGAGTATCAAATTTCTAAGTTCAATTAGAAAACCTCAAGCGATCGCTTAGGTCCAATGATTTAATTAATCAAAAACTCTTCCTAGGATCATAGGTTGATTAATTATTAATTAATTAGTTGTTAAGTCCTCTTAGAGTGCAAGATGAATGAATGAGTTATCCTTAAATTGTCAATCAACAATCCGAGAATTATGCACGAGAAGAAGAATTAATCACGATCATGAGAATTAAACTAATCACACATAAAAGTCTTTAAACTCATATATAAATAAATAATAAACTTCATACATCAAACTTGCATAGTCAATCCATATCTCAGTTACCATCGTAAACAAAATCTCAAATCCAAATAAAACTTCCTAGATCTAGGAGAATTACAAAGATGAAGAGAATTCAGAAATTTAAATAGTTCTACTCCCTGGTTATTACGTAAACTCCAACCTTGCTTTCATCACTGAGAGGCTAAGGTTTAGCCTCTCATGGCTTTAGATCTCCAGCTATCACATTCAATCTTCAGCTCCATGAGAGATTGGGTGGAATTTGGTGGTTTATGGTGAATTATGGTTTGGAATTGGGGGAAATTAGGGAATTAGGGTTTCAAGGTACTGTACTGTGAAATCTCACGGATCCGAACCATCCGGCCTTCTTCTGAACATAGGTTAATCCCCTATTTATAGATGCTAATTCAGATCCTATCTTAGAAGATTTTTGTCTTAATCTGACAATATATCTTATCCAAATCGCAATCTCAATCCAAAAATCACGTCTTTGCATATTACAAAATCAAGTCGCGACCTCAGAAACTTCAACTCGTGACCTAGAATTAGGGAAATTCCTTCTAGCCTCAACTTTGTTCCAAAACGCATCGTTTTATTAAAACATTTCAAGTCATGACCTAGCATGTCCACGTCGTGACCTCAATAGGCAGAACATCAATTTCTATGTGTCTGGGCCTTCAAGCTCTGGTTCATTTTTTCACGCTCTATCCGGGTTTCATGCTCTCCTTCAATTGCCTGAAAATATCATCACACAAAAAGGCTTTGCCAAGGCAAGTGAAAAATGATATAATTAATACAAAATAATCCAATTTTACCCATTATTCAGCAAAATGCAAAGTATGAGACATACAATATAAATACTATAATTACGATGCATATAAATGTATGCAATTTAGCTAGAAAACACCCCTGAAAACCATATAAATATTGTGTCTTATCAGAGACCTTGGGCAAATTCTTCCAATACAATGGGCACCTCCTAAAGCTCTATGAAGAGCCAGCCGCAACGCCTTAAGCACATGTAGTCTCTTTCCTTTCTCTTTTATGAGATAATTGAGAATTGTGAAAGAGACCTTTCCAGTAGAAGTAGATTTAGATATTTTTTTTGTTTTGATTTTTGATGTTTGCTTGATCAAATAAATTGTGCATGATTGCCATTATATCTCCTCTGCAATGAGGTCATTACCCTAAAAGTGTATGGGGAGGGAATTTAAAGATTTTTAAGGGGGGATTTATATGCAAATGATTGAAATTTGAAGCCAAGTGTTAAACGTCTAACTTTCTGCCTTGTCAAGTCACGACCTCAAATCTTTGGAGTTGCGACTTGAGCTGTAATTTTGGCAGAAGAACTTTTGGCCTCTTGAAGTTGCGACTTAACTAATCTTGAGTCGTGACTTAGGAAGGGTACATGTGGCAGTGGCTTTCTACCTCTTGAAGTCGTGACCTCTTGCCTTCAGGTCACGACTTGGAACCCTAACTTCTAAATTCCTAACTGTTACTCCAAGTCGCGACTTCACTGTTTTAGGTAGTGACCTAGAGTGTCTGAAATACCCAAATAACCCTTATTCTTTCAAATTTCCCTCACAATCTTTTACGTAACCCCCACTCTTTTCCTATTCCATAACTTCTTTTTTTCTTCTGTACTCTTTGAAGACACAACCCCAAGCCTCTAAAACTGAATCTTTCCTCCAAGAATTCATTCTCATTCTTCAATTTCGGGCTAAAGCACATCCTCACTGTGATTTTTGAGCACAAAGTCTCTGTGATTATGCTTGAGAAGCAACATCAAAGCCCTAACTAGTTCCTACATTTGACCTATCTCGTTCACAATGAACGATACCCTGTTTCTTTTCTTTTCCTTTAAATTTCTTTAGTTTCTTTCCATTTTCTTAGATTTCAGTTACGTTTTAGGACTAGAATCTTAGGGTTTGTGAGGAGTGGGAGATCTGATTTTAAACCTACATAGCAATTTCGAACTGATTTGGAAATGTATTCTGAGAAAGTCTCTCGAGCTGGGGTTCTGTTCTTCAAGTTTGGATTTCTGGAATTTCAGGGCTTAAGTCATGACCTCACTTATGTGAAGTCGCGACCTGAGCCATTCTTTATCTTAAGAGGAACCTTCTACCAGTTTAGGTTGCAACTTTAACTCTTTGAAGTCGCGACCTAAGCTATGATTTTTGAACGTTGGACTTTTTGTAATTCCAAGTTGCGACCTCATACTTTCTAGGTCGTGACTTCAACTAATTTTCAACCAAATGGAGTCATAGAAAGATCCTATTACATGGATTTTTAAACATTGGTTCCTAATAACTTTTCAAAAAAGGGGTAGGGGAGAGTGTCTAGGCTTTACATGGTCATACCTTAGGAGTTTATTTTAAGCTCTCAATCATACCTTTTCCCAACTCCCAGATGGCTCGAATGAAGAGTTACAAGCAACCTGGCTCTTCCTCTGAAAATCTTTTTCCTATGAGTAAATCAAAAAGGACAAGGGCGGAAGTGACTAAGTTATTCAAGGACCGAATGGTAGTTCAAGGACACTATTTCACCAAATCCGATGACTGTAATTTCTACTAACAAGTATTGGCCCAGGGATACAGGGAAATATTGAAGAAACGAGAAAAGGCCAACCTCACCATTGTTTGGGAATTTTACATCTATTATGCAATGGACGAAAAGATGGGGATAATCTTTAGAGATGGCAAAATGTTCCTCAATCGTGCCCAAATCGAAACATTTTATAAGCTGTTGGATAATTGGGCCCATTGGACTTGCAAGCTTTAGTAGTGGCAGAAGAATTGCAACTGAATTTCTTGGGATAAAGTGTTTAAAGTGATTAGAGTAGAAGGAACCAGTTGGACGGTTTGAAGCGACAAGAATTATTTTGAGAGAAAGAACATGAACAATGAAGCGCATCTGGCTTAATTTCATGGTTTATAATGTGATAGCGCAAATTCATATCTCAGACATAAACGAAGAAGGGACCACCTTACTCTATTTTTTGATGACCGCGCAGCCAATAGAGATCGCTATGATTATTCAGGATCAGATCCAAAATTGTTTGAACAATATGAGGACTAAGTTGGTATTCCCTCATCTTATTACTGACTTATGCAAGGGGAGGATACCAACTAAGTCCTCAAACATTTTACTGGATCTGGTCACTTCCTGTGTCTACCAATCTGGCCAGAATCGAGCGAGGAAGGGAAGTAAAAGACCAGTAGGTGAAGCCCCAGAGGAGGAGGAGGAAGAAAAGGCCGCGAGTGGCTCTAGTTTCACCTTTTTAGCATTGAGTGCATGGCTAGACACCCTGATTGAGGAATTTGAGGAGTTTAAGGCCATTTACATAGCCAATGAACTCCAAAGCTAGGAGTTCGAGGCCACCTGCATGGCCAATGAGCTTCATAGACAACAAGTTCTAGACCCATTACTTCTACAGCTGGCTAAGGCTTAGGGGATCACTATGCCTGAGGGGTTCAAGCAAGACTTCTAACGTAGTTCCCTCCCAGCCTCTACATATTTTCCCATGGGCCCAGGAGAGACATCTAGAGCTATAGCCGCTCGAGAAGAAGATGCGGAGCCAGCTGGAGAAGGAGAAGGAGGAGAAGAAGGACAAGTCGAGGAAGAGGAGGGAACAAGAGTAGAGGATACTGTTGGAGATGGCACAAGAGATGTCGCTTGATCTATCATGCTATGTTTTTTATGTTGTTTTTACTTTATTTTGTTTTGTTTTAGCCTTTGTTTTTTCTTTAGTTTATCCCTATGGTTGTTTTGGAACTCAAACTTTGTAAACCCAATGGTGTAGTGGATGATTGATCATGATGAATGAAATATTAAATATGGTTGATCAATTTTACTTTTGTGTGGATTATGTGCTCTTGCCCCACAATGAGGACATTGTGTGATTTACGTGTGGGGGATGGTTTATGTTTTATATTAGGCTCCATTTTATTATGTGTTGCAATATAGTGAGAAATTTTTTCAAAATTTTAAAAAAAATATAGCAAGTTTTTCTTCACAAATCCAATATTTCATCATGATTTTTTAAGTTTTGGAACTAATTTTGAGATGATGAATTGATGTACATTGGATAATTTTAAACATGTTGAAAACTCTTTGAAGAAAACTTGTTAAAATTCTGAAAACCATGTGCACTTTAGCTTCTGGAAGCTCAAGTCGCGACTTCCTTGCCTGAGAGTCGCGACCTAAGTTGCATCTTAAGTGAGATGAAGTTTCTGTCAAGTTAGGTCGCTACCTCATTGTCTCTAGTCGAGACCTCAAATCCCTTTCTCGTAGATGGATGTTTCTGCCAGTTTTAGTTGCGACTTCAATAATTTGTAGTCGCGACCTAAACCTCATAGTGAAACAGAGGAGCTTTTTGCTAGTTTTGGTCATGACCTCACTGAACTCAAGTCTCAACCTCAACCCCTAGTTTAAGTTGAAAGTTTCTACCAATTTTGGTCGTGACCTCACCTATATGTAGTCGCAACTTCAAAATCTTTTTCATCCTTTGATGTTTCTATCAATCTAAGTCGCGACGTGGATACTTTCAAGTTGCAACTTGAACCATTTTTCATGAGGGACTTATTTTTAAAGCTACTTGTGCATATTTTGAAAAGTTTTATACCCCATTTTCTTTTGAAAACTATACAACTCTTGAGTTTTGTAATTCTAGACTTAGACAAAGGATCCCCTAGGATTTTATGAGTGTTTTAGGGATTCCAAAATGTTCTTGAGTGTTTCTTTTGGTCTTTTTGATCTTCACCCTGTGGGTTAACTTGTGTGATAAGTGACCTAATGGTTGTGTTCAATTCTTGGTAATTGGAACTTGGTGTATGAACATAGGAGAAAAAAACCCTTGTTGGAAGGATAAATCCATACATTGAGTGTATATTCAGTAGTTTTCATCCTTTAGAACTTGTCTTGACTTTTGGTCAAAATTGCATGTGTGTTTATGATTTGAAATATGATAGAGGCATTTGTTTTCACACTCTATTTACCTAAACACAAGCCATTTACAATTCCCTTTTGTTTAATGCTTTGAACCGTCACACTTTCTTAATTAACCACCTTGACAAAGTTACAAAGTGTGTATGTAGTTTTCAATTTCCATAGTGTCTCTTCTCATTAGTTGTGCTTGAAAACATTATTGAAAATATTTCTATTACCATGTTCATATTAAAATGCCATAAAAAAGAAAAAAATTATGAATAAAGATAACTTCACTGACATCTCTAGATTCCACTTAGTAATCGGGGATACTTCATATAATGTTGGCACTCGCATCAAATGGTTGAGTTAAAGAGAGAGTTATGAGTTGGGCCAAAGGCCATTGAGTGCTTGTTGTGGTAACTAAGTAACCGGTGCTGCACCACCCATGTGCAGGGTCGCGTCAACAAAGGACCCACAATAGTAGTAACTGAGTAACTGGTATTGCATCACCCATGTGCAGGGTCACGTCAAAAGGGGACCTACGATAGCTCAAAATAGCAATAAAAATATAAATATAAATAAAAAATAATAATAAGAAATAAGGCATTCATTCAAGAGACTTGGTAGTAGTAATTACATTAAGGCACAATTTAACACTTTTAGGAAGAGTAGGCGATTTGTTGATTTGTATGCATGTTGAATTCCTTGTCATAGTCATCATCCATTCCATGTAGCATTTTCCATCATTACACCCATTGAAGACCTCTTGATTTTGGACATGAGTACTAATTGTAGTGGAGATTTAGAGTCATTACAAGCCTATGGTAGGATGTTT
>JBAGKO010001271.1:0-12163 GCA_037177275.1 Acacia concinna | reverse complement strand
AAACCATAGGTGTTTCTTTTTGTTGGATTCAGAATAAAAATCCTTTTCATAGGAATTCTTTATCCAACAAGAATTGTTGTTCTATCACTCCAACATCTCCTACCAAATCCAAATAGGTCAAAGATTGCAATGTTCGAATAGGTTCATTAGGACTTTGGGATTCCTCATCCACCTCATATGTGGGTTTTGCAATATTAGATGTATAATCTAAACCATGCAAATTCACTTTAGGGGGAGGATGTGGAGATTTTGGTGCCTCAGGGACTGAGGGCGTAGAAGGAGTTATTGGAGGTCTGGAAGAGCTACAGGAATGTCTTGAAAACTATTCTAAGGCAGTCCTGAAACTCAAATCTTCAGACATAGAAATTGAAGATAATCTGGAAAGACTAAAGGATCTTTTGCTATTAGAAGATATATCAAAAGAGATTCCAATATCTCTAATTTGAGTTTGCCTAGTTTTAAAGAATTTAGGTATGGGATTTAGAGCCGGAGGAGCAGCCTTTTCCATAAGCCCTTCCTTTGGAAGAGTGATTTGATTCCACTTAATCGTCTTTCTTACAACAACTTTTCCTATTTGGCATCTGTCATGAACAGACAAGTCTGTTCATCCTTTGGAGTGAGTTTGGTCGAAATTGCACAAGAGTGCATGACCTTATACTTAATCTTATAGATCAAACCTACAGGAGAAACACCTGGTAACATGTCAAGACTGTATCTTAATATTTAAGCGTAGACATTCTATTGTTGGCCTATCATGAAGATGGACCGTCATATCTGGGAAACAATTGAAGTATATAGGTCTAGTATGTAAACCTACTTCAGCCATTCCTATAATAGACTTATAGTATAGTTTGTGTCTTGCATCCCTGACCATAATTAAGGCTGCAACATCGTGACCTTCATTTATCAAAGGCTTTAATGCTACTTGGACACATCCTATATGGATATATTTATATTTCTGTATGTGAAGCTTTAGAGATTTCTCAGACAGAAGGGGAATATTCGTCATTCATAAGCTAAGAGGTATAACCTCTTCAACCAATCGAATGATATAGTCATATGATTGGAAGAATTTCTTAGGAATTATTGGATCTAATTCATTTTTATCGATGTCTGGGATTGTCTAGTCACCGATGCTTTTGTCTATGTCTTCAAAGTGGATTTCCTCTTTGAAGATGGTATCGGAGGAGTAAGATCCTCTATGTGAGGAAGGTCCTTTATTTGGATCTTGGGAGGAAGAGGAGCAGGAAAAGCGAGAGGAGTGGCAAGAGATGGAATGAAAAAGAGAATTCATAATTTTAAATTTCTCCCTTTCCATATATCATCACCATCTGGTTCCATAGAAATATACTAGATGCTTTATGAAACTCTTTTATAAATCTTTTTTTAATCTACTACAAATATTATCCAATGCTGTTAATATAAAATAATTTTCTGCAAATAATGTTATCTCTTAGCCCTAAATAAAATTAGTAAACTATAATTGTATATGAACACCAAGCCATAGCCCTTAGACTTACTACCTCTCCTGAGTCTTACTGCTTAGGCATGAAAAACGAATGATGTCCATATATTATTATATGAATACTGGATCATCTAAGATGCTTTGTGCTATCATATATAACATAACCAAGCAGAAGTATGATTTGATATTAACAAATTTTTGATGTGGAAGATCAGATGAACCACAACCACAGAGCATACTTATCTGGATAATATGAACAGTAGTTTCATATACAAAAACTAAATACTATGCATGACAAAAGGGGGTCTCGGGATGAACAGAGAGGTGAATGAAACTAAGAGGCTCAGGAGGTTAAACCTTCCATACGAGTCATTTTAGCCCATTGAATCTGCCAAGTCCATTATACCTGAGAGGGGGAAGGCACATGCTAAAGTGAAATAATATACATTAGGAGTTTCATAGCATCATAGTAACATCCCTACTTCACCATTGGCTCTAATACCAAGAATAGTTTATTAAAAGAACGCCATCTATATATACAAAATATATGGCAGTTTTTTTAAAAACTGTCATATATGTCAAGACAGAATGTTGATTCAAAATTTTCCTCCATAAATGTGACAATTTTTTAAAAACTACTATATATGTGTCACCCAAATATGACGTTGTTTTCTAAAAACTGTCATATAAGCCAAGAGTGAGCGTTGATTCAATTCCTGCCTCTTTATATTCGGCGGTGTTTCCAATAACCACGATATATAAAGCGTCATATATATATAAATCTGTAATAGTGACAAAAAATAAGCTACTCAAGGGAGCTTTTTTTTAAGGCACTTTTCACCACAGCCCCTCAAATGAGAAATAGTTCCAAACATGCGTTTAGCTTTTTTTCCAAAAGTCCCTAGACTTTTTCAAGCCAATAAGTAGTTCCCAAACTCTCCTATAAATCATAGCATACAACTATAGTACAAGATACATTAGACTTAGGTCCAAAAGCTAAACATAAAACTAACCACTTTCTATATACTACCTTCGGTCTTAAATATAAGATCCAATTGGTTTTTTTTGGAAAATCATAAAAAAACTAATTAAATTACTTTAAATAATTTAAAACTCATCACTTTTCTTTAAGTTATTTTGTCTAACTTATAAACTAATATATAATATAATGATGCACTATATATGAAATGCTTAAATAACTTATTTACTTCTCTTACCTTATGTTTGGAAGGAGAGAAAATTAGGGGAGGAAAAAACTAAGGGAGAAAACTCCTAAACATAGCAAATTTCTTTACTATTTATAAAAAATTTTAAAACCAGTATTCATTTTCTCCTCTTTTATCCCCACTTTTCTCTCCATCCAAACATAGAATTAACATCTCCAAAAAAAAAGTCAATTGAATCTTATATTTAAGACTGGAGGGAGTATGTAGTCTAAGCCCTTTTGATCTCCATGATCACTTGAAAAGGTGATTCTCGACTTCATGAGATTAAATGAGTGTTTTTACATATTATGTATGGGACAACTCGTCTCACTGTATTTAACTCATACAATGCAAAACCACTTGTTCAAACAAGCACTAGAAATAAAAATATGAACACTTTCAAAAAAAAAAAAACACCACAATTCCTCTCGTATCCTTTTCCTTTAACCTAAACAGTAGCTAATTTCATGTGCCAAAGCGGGCGCGCGCTGGTGTGTGTGTGTGTGTGTGTGTATAATGCTGTTATCATTTCCAACCTTCCATATACTTGGAGGCTAGCAGTCATCAAGAAACCAAAAAATGGAATTGTCGCCAAATTCTTCGGACTCGATGGAGTGTGTCATCTCAACGGTGGAGTCCACTTCAGAAGATGCCTGAATCCTTGATGATGAGCAGCCATTTGATTCTCCATATCTTTGAATCAATAATAAATCTATATCTGAGAAATGCGATAATTAAATCACACACACCAATCGAATTTTAGAACTCTCATTCCATTTTACATATAACACACACACACACACAATTAAGTAGCTCAAGAATGTGTCTGCTTACTTCTAGATTTGCTTGATTTTCACACTCATCACAAGCGATAGAGTCATTTGGCTATCTTTCATCACGAACCAGATCGTATGCTTTTTCTTTTGTTTTCTTTTCGGTTTTCTTCAATAACTTACATATGACATGGGTTCCCTATAACATGGAATAATAATCCAGCATCCATTTGACCATCACAAATCATGATCTTACTCCCTCTTTTTTATGAAATATCAAAAACCAAATTAGGCAGATAAAAAAGTTAGTCAAAATTTGTTAAAGACAATAAATAGGTAAAAATGCAACTCACATTCCAAAAACAAGTTCTTATTTATAAAGAAGGTCTTGGGACAAATAATGAATGGAGAAAGTGATGGAGTGAATGAGTGGTAAAAAATGAGGAGAAAGACATATAATTAATTGATTGTAAAAATGAGAAAAAATGTATTGAATATTTAGACATCTCTAAATAGTATCTTATCAAACGGAATACATCTATTTAGACAATTGTATTACATTTACCCTATTAATATTCCTTCAATAATAATAATTTAAGAGAGAGATGGAAAAATTAAGGGGATTATGAAAGTGTTTTAGGAAAAAATGTCAAATTAACTACTTTTTTTAATATAACCAAATTAGGTAGATATATCTTGTAGTAATTTTAAGTAGTAGCTGAAGCTGGACGGAGTTTTTTTTTTTTAACAAGAAAGTTGACATATTTGAGTGATGATATGATATAAAAAGTGATGCACATAACAGAGCCAATAAACTCACATGCGATTGGCAATAAAACTTGCTGCCCAAGTCGAAGGTTTTGAAGGTACTGACCCCACTATCTCATTCACTCACTTTTTGATGCTCTCATTATTTTGACCCCACTATCTCATGCGATTGGATGTTATTCGTGTTCTCTGTCTCCCCAAGTTTTATTTTATCCAAACGAGTGTAAAAAGAAAAACTTTGTCCCCAAGTTTTATTTTATCCAAACGAGTGTAAAAAGAAAAACTTTGTCCCCAAGTTTTATCCTTCTACACGTCTTGACTCTTGAGTCAAGACTCTAGATCTTTCTTCCTTTCCTTGCTTCCATTATTTTTTGACTTTTGTGCCTTTTTCTCTGTCTCTTGAGGTTCATCACTCACTGATGGATCCCAAATTGGGTAAAGGCAACAATTAAAAGCATGTAAACAATTTGGTGTAACAATGAAGGGTTAAATTTGAAAATAAAATATATACATCATTTTAACCTTATACTTTGGATTAAATAGTACTTTTTAACTTTGATCTATAATTAAAGTGTATAGCACAGTTACTTTCATGTTCATTTATGGGGTGAAATGTATGGCAAATTTTTGTATTTTTATGAAATATACGACGTGCGCGAAAGTAAAAGTGGTTGTTAAGCAACACGACTATTGCTCATCATGCATTTATAGAAAATATTCGCGGCAAACCTCTGCGATCTAAGTTTGTTCATTTATCAAATTAATTGCTATCAAATTTTTTCAATAGAAAATGAGAGAAAGAAGCCCCCCCCCCCCCAAAAAAAAAGAAAAGAAAAAAAGATATTGTTTGACTTTTGCTACCTCAAATTTCAACGACATAATATCTGGTCCAGTAAAGGGTAGGCAAATGCAAAGGTCGAACATTATGTCGGCACAACTTAAAGAATCAAGAGAAATGTAGAAAAGGGTTAGTGAACAGTAAAAATTAAATAAAGAATGTGATATTCCTATGCTTTGTTATATTGATAATATGATTATCTTTAATTTTGATATTGATATGAGTGATGCATATTTATTCTTTTTCTTTAAAAAAATTAAATTAAAACATCTTGAATATATTGAATAATAATATTAACACTTGTTTATATTAATAGTAATATTTTTATTGCGTTTTTATGAACATTTTGAAGATCAAATGAAGGTATGTATAGGACGTATAGGCATTTCTTATATTTAAAATTATTTTATGTTTCTTTTTTTTTATTAGTCTCTTGTAAAATAATGGATAATTTCTCCCTTTTCTTTTTTAAATAATATTCTTCTCGCGTGCATATAGATCTGTCTTGGACTAATAATAATCATATAAATACCAAGAAACTCCATAAATTAGGCAAAAGCTATAGAGGTTACCCAACTTTCAAATTGTCTGTCTTGGAATGTTTTAAAATGAAGAGATATGTTTGTTGAAAAGTCATATATAAATTAAGGAATTTATGTAAAGTCATGTTAATTAACTAAGGTATGAAGAGTTGTGTGGGGAGTTATAACACTAAAAGTTATTAAAGTAGTGTCTTTTGGGTTTCTAGAGACATATGTGAAAGGTTATAGTCATATGTGTAGCAATCATCACTTGGTGAAAAGTTGTATTACATTAATAAGAAAACTCTACATAATATAAAAATATAACCCTTCATATGTTTATTCATGGATATGCACATACTATACATGAATCTCACAAATTGTTATGACTTTTAATTGAAGAGGTGTTACTTCAAAAGACACTATTTCAATGCATCAGTTCATTGCCTATAAATACCCTACACCATTAGTCATTTTGATTATTAGAAACCTCATAAGAGATCAAATTCATTGTCTTTGTTCTTGAGTGCATACAAAGATAAAGTCAAATTATCATTTTGTAAAAGCAATTGTTGTCTTACTTGAGTTTTGGAAGTGCAATATATACTCAAGGGTTTTCTTTTATATTTTAAAGGAAATTCATCCGTCAATTCAACTTACACCCTATAAGATAAGTATATGTAGGGTGAATTAAGCCGAAAGGAAAGTGCTACCCATGCCTTAAAGATATTGTGCACTACTTTTTTTTTTTTTCATCTTTTCTTCTTATACTCCTCAGAAATCCAGCCCATCTAACGATCGGAAGGAATATAGTCAGATTCTCATAAAGCAGCTAGATAGCCTTTTTTTTCTTAATAAACCAAACCACATAACTAAAGTAATCAAATATAAAATGAATTTTGAAGTTTATACGTTTTATCTTAATAATGATAAAAATAAAAATTATGTGAAAGATCTAATTTATTTTTTATTAAGGAAAAATACATATATATAATAAAAGTAAACTACAATAACTTAAAATACTGAGGGTGGATTCCATTCCTACAATTCTCGGTTGGATGCAATACAGTACAAAATTTGGTAACTTGAACATTTTTTTAAAAAAAACTTTGATTAAGTTGTTTATTTTGATCAAGTTAATAATTAAATTTATAAATGCATATGCAAAATATAAGTTTTCATATATACATTATAATTAACAATAGCTGAATAACAAATCTGCATATAAAAATAAACAAATCCTAATTTACATTACAAGAGCTAAATTCAAAAATTTACACGTGTTTTACGAGTGCAACTACCCATATTGACAACTAACAATTCAAAATAACAATTGTAAAAGTAGACTTTACCTTGACCTAAATTTTGTTTTTATAAAAATATATAATATGATAACTTAAAGAGACACACACAAATAAATACTTCATAAATATTAAAAATATTAAAAGATGATTTAAATTTGGTAAATAACAAATGAGGGACAGAAAATTAGTCAATTTTAGTTATTCTCTGTTGAGTTTTAGTTATTTTCTATTAAATTTTAATCATTTTATTTTAGTTATTATCTATTCAGTTTTAGTCATTCTCTATTAAATTTTAGTCAAAGCCTTTCATTTATTATTTATCAAATTTGAGTTACCTTTAAAAATTTTTAATACTTAAAGGATATTTGTTTATCTATTTTTGTAATTTAAATATTATAAAAATAATAAATATATCTTAAGAGTGTGTCATCACAAGGATCGCATGCAACATGACACGTACTTATTGATTTAAATATGACGAGACAAGTCTTCAGCCTCTTTTAGCACAAGTTATTGCAACGTGGAAAAGTGCAGGGAGACTTGTCATGCTAATGATGTGATATTATTTACCTACTATATTTTTTATTTAATATATGCGATAATTTTATTAAACGACTAGATGACTAATTTTAATTTTAAAGATTAAAATAAAAATAAATTTTATAGAGAAAAAGATACCAATGCATAAGTGAAATTCTTAAACAAACATGCAACTCTTGACAAATAAATAAAATTCTTCTAATTATATGGAAATAAATCTGACTATAAGAACATAAAATTAAATCATGAAAGACAATATGATTATATGGAGATAATATTATGGTTTTTAAATTAAGATAATAATCACCTAATAATAATAAATAAAATTTAATGTGCCATTAATGATTAATTAACACCTAAAACATTTATTAATGATTCTTGGCTCTTGACCTTAGTAAAAAAAATGAAAATTACAAAATAAATAGAAACAAAAGATAGTAGGTTCTAGTTGGATTGATATTTTCAAATAATCTATGCATGTTAACAGGATTGATCCAAGTTTGCATCACCATGCCAGGCCCCGCCACAAATGCTATCGATCACTACAACCTCCTCCTCCGCCATTTCTAAAGTTGCCACCCTCTACTGTTGCTGCCAACTCCCTTGTTACTATTATACTACCACTGCCGTGACAAGTGCAATCACCGCCATCACACTATCTCCTCCATTACCGTTGTTGTTGCCGCAATCACCATTTTTACTACTACTTCCTTCTCCTCCACCATCATCATTGTCACTCCTTGTTGTTGTCATTGCCACCGTTGTTGCTCATTACTACTGTAGCCTCCACCGCCATAGATATCCACATTGGATGATCCTCAACAAAGTAGCATGACGGTTATGATGATGCGGTGCAATGACTCTCATAAATTTTTTGTACAAGGTTTATGTTAATCCTAAAATATACTTTATGTGATTTTTAATTTTACATAATTATTTAAAAATAATTAATTGCACATGGCTTAAAAATCAAACCAAACACTAACAATATAATTAACGTTGCATTGTATTATTATTGCATTGCATTGTTGAGTGCAATAAAATCAAATCACATGGGCCCTGAAAGCATAAATTGTAGTTAATTTTTTAATCAATTGTTCAAAAAATTATTATTTTTAATTTCATATCAAGGTTGTGAAGTGTGAATATTAAATATTTGATTAGTTATATAATATTTTAACAGATACATGCATTTTCCCCCTTCTTGCCCAATATAACACCAGCATGATTAATTAATAAGTATGCTTTATTATATCGAAGCCCGCATGAGCAATGAGTTGGTGACTTGACTTGCACATGGTTTTAACAAAACAACCAAATACATTAGGACTTGCTGACTCCATATTAGATATGACCATCAATACAAAGAAACTTTGTAATTTCATATCAAGTTTTTGAAATATGAATATTAAATATTAGATCAATTTTATAATATTTTAATAGATACATGCATTTCTCTTCCCTTGCCAATTAAATATAACGCCATCAAAGCCAGCATGAAGAATGAGCAGGGTGATTTGACTTGCATGTGGTTTTTCTCAAAACAAACAAATACATTAAGACTTCTGACTCTATATTATATATGATTTGTGTTACAAAGAAACTTACTAATATAGACTAGGCACTATGCATTACCAATCAGTATTGCTTTCAATGAATTATAATACTCCCTCCCATCCACAATATAATTGTTAATTCATTAAATATTTTTACTAAAATAATAATAATGGATTATATTCAAAATATATATAGTATACTGGATTCAAAATTTAAAATGGAGTCATAAAATTTTGAATAAAAATATAAATATGTAAATATGATGATAAATCTTCATGTAGATTCTCACAATATATTTCAATCTTTTCTAATGATTTTTTTTATATAGCTGAATATTGTATATAAAAAAAATGTTGTTTATGATTAATGTTTAAAAAGAAATATGAGAATAAAAATAAAGGAAGTCCTATAATACTTCTTAAGGAATAAATTGATAGAGCAAATAATATAAATATATTTTTAAGTTTTTAATTTTAATAATTATGGGGTATGGATGTAATTTGACCAAAATTTTAAATCCTTAATTAAAACGTATAACCTGATATATAATTTGTTAAGTTTAGTGATTTAAATTAAAATTTGAGTAATTCAACCTTCTTTATATAATATTTTTCCTTATTAATACATGTGAATGAGTTAAAAGTGATTTATAATATACATACAATCGTGGAATTCTTGTAAAGTTAATATTCTATATAAATAGCATGAGCTACAAATTTTATGTGGCAAATCTAGCGATATCTACTCACCTGCAATTGTTTTAAATTGACCAAATTAAAAGGCGATATTTAAGGATGACTTTATATATAAGTTGTGGAATTGTGAATAAAACATGCCTTGATGAACACGTTGCAATTAAAATATACCGAAAACCACGTTCCATAGTTGCTTTCTACTGAAAGTTGATTGTAACTTTATAATACCAACAGCAAATGAATTTAATACGTAAAATCATTGGTCATATCAGCACATTGAACGGGTTTGTTAACAAATTATAATTTTCTGGTAAAAAAGAAAACAAATTGTTCTTTTAATAAAGTGTATTCCTATTTATTTAAAAACAAATCCTGATTAAATCCAATTGAAATTGCAAAATCCAAAAGTTATTGTTGTCTTACTTGAGTTTTGGGAGAGCAATTTATACTTAAGGATCTTCTTTATATTTTGCAAGAAATTTATCCGTCAATCCAATTTACACCCTATAAAATAGGTATAGGTGGAGTGAATTAAGACTAAAGGAAAGTGATGCTCACACTTTGAAGACATTGTGCACTATATATATATATATATATATATATATATTTTCATTTTCTATTCTTTTACTCTTGAGAGATCTAGCCCATCCAACAATCAGAAGGGATAAAGTCAGATTCTTTTTTTGCTTTCGCAAGGTATCCCCAGCCCAGTAGGCCAAGGACTAATCCTTCGTTCATTGTGGGTTCCTTTATGGGAAGGACAGCTAGCCAGATTCTCATAAAGCAACTAGATAGCTTTTTTTTTTTTGAATAAAGCAAACCACATAACTAAAGTAATCAAATATAAAATGAATTTTGAAGTTAATACGCTTTATCTTAATAATTATAAAAATAAAAATTATGTGAAAGATCTAATTTATGTTTTATTAAGGAAATATATATATATATATATATATATATATAATAAAAGTAAACTACAATAACTTAAGGATTCCATTCCTACAATTCTCGGTTGGATGCAACACAGTACAAAATTTGTTAACTTAGAGCCCGTTTGGTTCAACCTCATTGCATGCCCGCAATGGTAATCATGATTACATTACCATAATAAGAGTGTTTGGTTGCTTTTTAGCATGGTAATAGAGTTTACCATGGTAATGTTGATGACCAAAAAAATCGTAATCCTCATTCATACCTCCCCTATAAATTCTCATTATCATCCCATTGCATGGTTCTAAAAGTCTAATTTACCATTTAACATCATTTGTCTTTGTTTCATTTGTTTCATGTTACTTGTCATAACACATCACAACAACCACTACTGTCGCCACCTCCTCTTCCACCTCGCCACCATCTCCGCCGCCACTTCCTCCTTCTCCGTCACTGCCACCGCCACCGCTGCCACCACCACTTCATCCTCCTCCTCTATTGCCATATCCACTACCACCTCCTCTACCGTTGTCGTTGCTGCCACCCCCACCGCTGTCTCCCCAACCTTCTCTTCTACCGTCACTGCCACCTCCTCCTCTACCACCACCACTGTGGTTGGCCCCACCTCCTCCTCCACCGTCGCCGACGCCTCTTCCTCCTCCATTATCGCTGCCGCCACCTCCACTATTATAGCCGTTATGGTTGGCCCTACCTCCTCCTCCTCCACCGTCGCCACCACCTCCTCCTCTTCCACCACCTTTATCGTCGCCACCCCTACCGTTGTTAACCTTACCTCTCCTCCTTCACTGATGCCGCCGCCAACTCTTCCTCCTCCATCATCACCACCATCCCCAACGTTGTTGACCCCACCTTCTCCTCCTCCTCCACTGTTATAGCTGCCACCCCTACAGTTGTCAGCCCCTACCTCCTTCATCACCGTCTCCGCCACCTTTTCCTCCACCGCCGTCGCCGCTTCCTCCTCCACTACCACCGCCGCCGCCTCCTCATCCTCCACTGTCACTGCCACCCCATTATTGTTGACCCCACCTCCTCCTCCTCCTCCACCACCGTTAATGCCCCCTCCTCTTCCTCCACCATTATCACCCCCTCCTCCTCCACTGTTGCCACTCCCTCCTCCTCGTCCACCATCACCACCACCCCCCTCCTTTTCGACCACACTTCCTTCTACTCTCTAATTGTCGCTGCCACCTCTACTGTTGTCGGTTCCACCACCTCACCACCACCTGATCCTCCTCCACCACTGCCATCACATGCTTCTCTTCCACTGCTATCATCGCCACCTCCACTAAGGCCCCTACCTCCTCCTCCTTCTCCTCCACCATCACTGCCACCTGCTCCTCTTCCACTCTATTGTCATCGCTACTTCCTCCATTGCTATCGTCGCCACCTCCATCGTGCCCCCACCTCCTCCTCTTCCACCGTCGTCGCCAGTTGCTTCTTCTCCACCACTGTTATCGCCGCCACTTCCTCTACTATTATCACTATCACTACCCCTTGTACAATAACTCTTAACTATTTTTCTACAAAGATTATATTAAGGGTAAAA
>JBAGKO010001204.1:0-12168 GCA_037177275.1 Acacia concinna | reverse complement strand
TGGTACAACTACTTATAGTTTCCGTTAATAAGCACCGAAAATGACAAATCGTATAAATCCTCCTTCCATTAGTTTAGATTTTTAATTTATTAAATACCTAAGCAGTAAGCACCCTTTTCTGCACACATTAGGGTATGTATGGCTCAATGGAAGGGACAGTAAGGGTGAATTTGAGAAAGATTTTGTTTTACCTTATTTAAATAAATAAAAAAGGAGAGAAGGAGAGAGATTTATTATTACTTTATTTGGCATAGAAGTGGAGGAGAGGAAAAATACTTCTATATGAACAACTTTACTCTATTTCATTTAAGTTGTTTTTTACTTTCTAAAATATTTAATAAAGTATAATTACAAATGACATTTCTTACATACAATTATAAAGGTATAATTATTAAAATTAAATAAATATAATTATAATTCATACTCAATAGCTACATATATACAATAACATATATTTAATTAATATCAATAATTCTGATTCTATAATCTGTATATATACACAATAATATTTTTTTCAAAGTAGTATAGGGATTGGCAGTGGAGAAAAGAGTTAGTTAATGAGTTCACACGTTGGAGACACTTTGAACATTCGAGTGAAGATTTTAGGTGAAAAAATTAAAAAGCCATGCGAGAAAAAAATTTGCAGAATAAAAAAAAACATAATATGATAGTAACAATGTATAACATAAACTTAAAAAGGAGACAATCCTAGGTATAAAAGACCATAAGCATGTTAGTTACACTTTTCCTTCAAATTACCTCAATTTTGAAGGGAAAGGTTAGAATGAGGGTGGAGGGGGAAATTTTAAAGAATTTTCCTTTCCATCCTAAAAGTTTTACCTATTTAAATAAAAGAAGTAGGCGAAATCCTCCAATTCCCCTCCCATCCCCTCACCTCATACCAAACAACCATTAAGATCTATAATTTTTCTATAGGAGTAAGCTGCCTTCTACCCGCACAAAGAATCAATTACTCCTAGTTATTGAAACTTTAGAATATAGGTTTTTAAGTAAATATACAAGTTTCTTACCATCTACCTATATATAGTCATACATATATACATACTCCCTCTCATCCACGTTATAGGGCTTTTCTATCTGAATCGTATGGCTTAAAATATAAGTAATTTATAAGATAATTAATATTCACTTTCAAGTTTGTTCTCTTTAATTAATGCTCATTTCCAATTTTTCTAGTTCATTAAATTTTTAAATACATTTTCCAATAAAGGTAAAAGTGGAAAGAGTTTTCAATTTATAATATATTCAATGAATTAACAGTTACTTCTTGTTTAAGTTTATAAGTCACTTGTCCCATGCTCTCGTAAAACAAGAAAAACATTAAATATATAAGGTTTTCACTTTTACTTTTATTTATGAATTATGCACATCTTCTTTCATTTTCATTTTACTTGAGTATTTCTGTATTTACATCTCTTTTCTCTCTATAAGTCAATTGGAGTAAAATTATTAAAAGCTCATTTATTATATTACAAGTGGCTCATATTTTAAAACAAACTTTTTATATACAAGTGGCTTATAAACTAAAACATAAATATATTATAGACCGGAGAGAGTATGCACTCTTTCTCTTTGCTTTTTTCATAAGATTTAAACAAATGATTTATTTGCTTTAAGAAACATGTTAAAAGTTAGTTAAAAGTTTTTTTTTGCCAACTATAGCTTAAAGTATTAAATATATAAAAAATATACTTTTCTTTTTAATTTGTCCGTATGCCTCAGAGGGTAAATAAGAGAGAGAAGTAGTGAGAAAAACAATGAAATGTATGTATCGGAAAAAATATAATGTGAGAGAGTATATTAATTAAGAAAAAATTGGTAAAAATGCATTTAATGTTTATATAACCCCAAATTAGATCTTATAAAAAGAAAGGGACCAATTCAAAAAGGATCAGATGAATATGTTATAGCTTCATTCCATAATACTCCCTCTAGTCTTTATTATAAGGTATTGATTAGTAGTAATTTTTTGTCCTTATTATACAAGGTGTCAACTATCTCTAACTAATTCACTATAAAAAAATATTAAATTTATGATAGAATTTGCTACAAAATTTCTGATGAAATTTATATTTTCTGATAGAATTTTTCACGGATTTGTGATGGAAATCAATTTCTAATGGAATTTTTGACGGAATCCATTCCGTCGCTAATAACACCGTTGTAAATCCATTTCCCACAGAATTTTCATTCCATCGGAGATTCTGAGGAAATTTGCGATGGATCTAAATTTCGTCACAAATTTCCCATGGAATTTGTGACAGAATTTTCCGTCAGAATTTCCCATGGAAATCAATTCCGTCAGAATTTTCCATGGAATTTCCGTGTGAATTTTTTTTAATTTTTTAGTTAAAAATGGGCCTCCTTGTGTCGCCACTTGTCCATGCATTTTACTTCTGATAATGTTGCCCTCCTTTGTTTGAACCCACGACCTCATGCTTGTGGTACCTTCGCGCGTGAGACTTTACCGGTTGTGCTGAGATGAACTTGCGAAATATTATTATAATGTAATATATATAAATATATAAATATATATAATATTGTTATATTTAATTAATTATATATAAGTACATATTTATATATATAATATTATATGTTTTAATTTTAAATAAAAATATTATTTAAAATTAATATTATAATTTTAATAAAATAATAATTACTTTTAATTAGGATTAATTAATGATTAATATATATTATTTGAAATATAAAGATAATGTTAAAAAATAAAATTATAATGTTAATAAATAAGAATTATTTTTAATTATGATTAATTAATAATTAATATTGTAAATATTATTTAAAAAGTTTAATTTATTTAAAAATAATAATTTTTAAAGTTTCCCACGGAAAAATTCCATGGGAAAATTATTCGGTCTGAAAGTCCGTCAGAAACTTTTGTCACGGATTAATTCCTTGGTTAATTCCGTGGCAATGTTAGAATTTCCCACAAAATTGTTTTCTGTGATAAAATTCTGTCGGAAACATCTCTCACGATTTTCCCATGGATTTTCAACATAATTTGCGACGAAAAAATTGTCTGTGGCAAATTCCGTCAGAAAAACCATGTTTTTTTGTAGTGACTTATTCATGAATATTTTTCCTTTAATTTATGCCCTTACTTTTAAATAACTCATTTAAACCCATATAATTAAAGCAAGGGTGTATTTAGAAAAAAATATCAATTTTATACCAATTTAATGACTTAACTTTCATTCCTCAATTAGTGAAAAATAGCAGTTGGTACCTTATACTAAGAAATAGAGGAAGTATTGGTAGGGACTCTTCATTCCACCCTTAACTTTGGTCAGGGGTTTGATCCCTGGCCTTAGGTATGGAGCAACGTTAAATCTCCTGGCCAGCTGTCTTTCCCATAGAGGAACCCACAATAAGCGGATGATTAGTCCTTAGTCTACTGGGTTGGGGGATACCTTGCGAAAGCCAAAAAAAGAAATAGAGGAAGTATCTTACAAGAAAAAGTTAAGATTCAAATAAGCAAAAGCCTAATCATGTACTTTGGGTTCTTGAGTACATATTTCTATCTCTAATGCAAAATTGAAAAATTATAATGCTTTGTTTGCCTAATTAACCAAATGCCTAAATGCAATTCCCTTCTTTCAAAGGCATAAAATACCAACACCCAATCACTAGAGCCTACCACCCACTAATTGCATGAGGAAAATAAATTCAAATTAGGCAAGAGATAATTACAAATTGGAGAGTCATCTACAATTAACTAATTTTATGAATTTGCGGGAAAGTAAAGTGAGTCTCATAATGAGATTTTCTCAACCCTCCTCGCCTAAACTGGTTCTAACGTGAACTGGTTTAGATGCCAATTTTTAATAAAACTCTTGTTTGTGTTATTGTAGGAAGGGCTATTAGAATTAATTAAAAAATTCTTCATATCTTAAAGTATTATTACGAGACTCTTAATTCTAAAATTCCTTAAAGACATTTTAAAAATACTTATACTAATTAACAAAGCCTGTCTATAGTAAAAAACTTAAAATTGAATTTATGCTAGCTTTCATTAGTCGTGGGTTTAGTTCTTTCCCAATCGAACCAACCAAACGATTATGACTGGATAATAAATTATAATTAGTTATAAGATATTTGACCATTAATCAATAATTCAAAAAGCTTAAAAAGTTTTTATCATTGGACATTGGTGGTAAAGCAGCCTTAAACTCTGTGTGTAATTATTAACCGCAAATTGTTCTTGATATACAACGACCGATCTCACTCCAGCATCCTTGATAAAAAATTCATTGAGAATTAAGGACCGTTGAGTTTTTAAAATTTCAACCGTTAAAACCCATTGAGGATTAAACATGTTACGGAAGCCTAATTTATAGAGCGTAACCAATTATACTAAAAAATCACAATACTAAAAAACAAATTTTCTAGATATAAGTTAATAATATAATAAATTACAACTACTATAATTAATAACAACTAATAAATGATAGACAAGACAACACTAAAAAAACACCCAAATATCTAGAAATTATTCCTACTCAAATAAATTACATAAACAATATTACAAGAGAGAGAGAGAAAGAAGAACAATTGCCTAGAATATCACAAGAGGGAATTGTTTTAGGGATGGATAAAACAAAGGGAACAATTGCCTAGAATATTACATATCCCTCGTTATTCTTTAATACCTTGAAGAAACCTGGCCAGACATTTATATATTTGCCTCCAAAAATCCATACAAGATACAACGCCACAGTTATAGGTTTTAGATGAAACTTTCTGCTAAAACTACCAGATCAACTATGCTCCATTTTGCATAACTTTTGAGCACGAACAAGTTCAGAAAAGCAAAACACGTGTCAAGAAATTGCTAGAAAGTGATAAGTATTGGATGATATCAATGCTTGGGGAGAAGACAAATTAATTAATGGCTTCAGAGATTCAAACAAGTTCATATCATCAAAGAAATAACATTCATGATGATGAAAAGCTTTTGATCTATCTTAAGTGGAGTTAGTGACGAGTTCTTGTTAGCTAGGGTCATTGAATAGTGTAGCAGCTATATGTTCTGTAATAAAACTATAATTAAATTATTGTAGTCTAACTTGACAATGTAAAAATACCATGTTTTGAAGCAAATATGTCGCTAATAAGAAACATGAAACTATGAAAGTCAGTTAAACAAGTAGCCTACTGTATATTCTAAAATATAAACTGGTATTTGATTGGGGGAAAAGTTAGTTAAGATGTAAAGCTTGTTGATTCAAGAGATTGAAATAACCGGTTGTGATATATCTGGTCTAGAATTCTGACGCATGTATTTTCTTCATAATATTGTTTAATTATTATTGGAAGCAATATTTATTGCGGTTTTGTAATTTCTTTATTTAAATCTTCAAGTTTTTTCCCCCAGTTTAGTAATGGATATATGCGAATTAAACAGTCTTCTCGCAGTGCACGAAAAAGATAATTAACATATAATTTATTATTATTATTATTATTATTGAAAAAATCATACCAATCTGCTTAACTTTAAAATTTACTAAATTTTAGAAATATGCTAAAACAAAGTTGTGAAGTGATTACTTTATTTCCCTTTGGGAATTTTAGTGTTTTTATTTTTTGTAACCTAATTAGCTAGGAGATTACACTTTCAGAAAAAGAAAGAATAAATGATTTTGTTTTGGACGAAAGCAGACGAACTTCCTATATATATATATATATATATATATGTATATATGTTGACTAAAGCGTGATCAATTTAAAAGTTTACGAACATAACATTTATGGGTAATGTTGGGAACAATATTTGTTGACGAAAGCGTATGTTTTTTAAACATAATTGTAAGATATTATATGAATTGAACTGGTGTAGATAGTAGATCAAGTAGTAGTAGTCTGAACTCATTTGAAAAAAAACAGATAAAGATTGAAAAAGACAATCGATAGCTCTTTTTAAAATTATTTTGTGTACGTTATTTAATTGATTAGCCACTGTAGTTGTTATTTCTATTCTTAAATCAATAGCATAGAAATAGATTTAAGAATTTACACCATCATGAATTCAATTGCATTGCTTTTTAATTAATGCATTCCTATCAAAATTATTGATAGGCAACCTACAGCAGCGATGTCTGAATTTTTTATTAATTTAGCCATTTGGTTATCTTGTTTAAGGCTCCCCGACAACGGCGCCATTTGATTAAGAGCTTTAGTTGCTTCACTCCTATCAAAATTACTAAACTAATGCAATATAGTAGCAACTAGCCTAGGTCATTTTTCTACAAGGAGCCTTTAATAAATTCTCAGATATGAGGTCCAAAGAAGCAGTAGATGTAGTAGGAAGCAATTAGCCACATTTTCACAATTCAAGGGAACAACAGCAAATCACCACAATGCAATGTTGAATCAATCTTAGAAGAATGCACAATGTGGTAATATGGTATGATTATCATTTGAGAGTGAAACACAGAACAATTGCAAAATATCCAGAAATTCAGTTCATAAGTGCAATTAATTTTACCTTATGCTTAGTCACAAAATGAGGCTTTCAAAGCAAAAATCCTTCCCAACAATGGATTCAAAGTAAATTGCAGTAGCAACTTGTGAATCAAATGAAACAGAAGTGAAGGCAAATCAAGCTGCAATTAGAAGCTCAACGTACTTGAATCCTGCAAAACAGAAACAAGCTCTCCCACAAAACAGAAGAATTCACAAATGGATCAAAAAATCAGCAAGTAACTTACTTTCTTGCTACATAATTTGAATGAATTCTTGCTGGAGCCAGTAAAATTCAGTTCACACAACAAGCAATCCAAATCAGTGGAAAGCTAATAAAATCTCAGAACTAAATAGGAAATTGAAGATTCAGCCTACAAGAAGGATGTAAAACATGGCACTTTGCTCACCGAAGTCCAAGTAAAGCAATTTTCCCTAATAACTGAATTTTCAAAAACCACAATGGTCAATTAAAGAGTTATGCAGGATCAGCACAGAATGCAGTGAGGTTTAGAGCAAAAATACCATACAAGGAATATCAGCATTAAATTCAACAACACTTGGCAAAATTGGGTTCATACATAACAGAATATCACTGAATTAGCATGCACGAAATTCAATGTAGCAGATAGTTTCAAAACTAGTGAAAAGCAACAGTTCAGTAGCTTCAGCAATGACTCAATAAGAAACACAGCAATATTATAGTTCAGCAATACCAAAAATGTTGGGAATGCAACAATATTTTGCAAAAGCAAATATCTCAGCATGCAAAATCAGATTTTACAATCCATGAGAGCTTAAAATGGTCCAATGAGCAATGAATGACAGCACCTTGAGAATGCCATGAGAGGTTAAGAAAATCATAGCAAATAAGAACTCAATGAACAGTAGCAGCATATAACAGAAGTTTTATTGGACACAGCGTGCAATAGCTAGACAGTAAACAACAGAATTTGGGAAAGTGCAGCAAATGCAGACCGCAGCAAACTAGTTGAGAATATGTACCACTGTTATGCAATGAAAGCATAGAGATAAAGCCCAGAATGATGCAAACCAAGTTGTAAATGGCTCAAATGGCTAGCAAGTGAATGCAATAGGGGTCAGAACAGCAAGCAAAAGTGATATGATGAGTGAGAATCCAAGTGCACAGTAATGTGACAGCTGGCCAACCAAGAAAACTTAGAATAGCACTTAACTCTCAACTAAAATCCACCCTAAACACTAAGGTACATGATAGGCATGATCTTGCACAATTGAAGCCAAAATAGGTCAAACATGTATCAGACACCTAAGAGATCATAAACTTCTTACCAAGTAACCATCAACAACAGTGAGGATGAATAGGGAAATAGCAGCACCTCTCAATATGCAATTCCAGAAGATGCATCAGTGATGTTAGAAACCTTAAAAGTACTCAAACCTCTCTGCTACCTGCAAATCAGCACATAATCTCCAAGAACCAAAGGTGAACACACAAGCAACAATGATGGAAGCATAGGTTAATGATCAAATTCCATAAATTGAACATAGATGAGGCAAAGTTAATTGTCAAGTTTGTGAATTTTTGAGCTCAGAACATCAGCCTTAATACCCGCATCAGTGCAATATTTCATTTAAGAAAAATGCATGCAGCAGCATAAATGGCTCATGATAGAACTCACAAATGAAAACCAAGAGAAAGCATGTATTGATGTCCAGTCCAGCAACAAGTAATCACAATTTTAGAGTTAATCACAACAAGAATTAAGCAAATCAGATTCCACAATGCAGCCACAAACTCAAAAATACAATGATCAATATGATTAGAGAATTGACCAGAATGAAACTGCAGATTGACAAGCAAGTAGATCAAACTTGCAAGTTAGTTCAGTCCACAATTCAGATGCAAGTGGTGACAGCAAACTTATCAAAATCAATGATGATGTGCATAGAATATGTGATTAGGAGATTCAGAAAAACTCAAAGCATATGAAATTAGAGAAGGACTTAGATGTAGCATTTCAAATGGTCAGTGAAAAGACATCAACAAACCAGAATGGTGACTTATGCAAAAATTATGCCAGAGAGCTATTAATTGCATGCAAGCAAATTAAAGATGTATGATTCAGCCCTGATTAATCAAGTCAAAAATTCCTGCTGTGAAATCAAGCTTCACAAAATTTTAGCAATGAATGATTGCCATTATAGCAAGGGTGGACAAAGGGAAATAGCATGTCAAGTTCAACATTCATCAATAGAAATGAATCAGCAAGCACAGTGAGTTTGGCACCAGAAAGAAACATGTGAAGTCCAATTTCATAAATGAAAATTGAGTTTAAAACCAGCCAATGTAATGCTGTCATGCAGCAGCAATTCCAATGGAATTGTGACATAATTTAAGAATTCAAGGCACAAAATTTGCCAAGTTGGGGTAGAGAATTTAAGGGCACAGAGCAGCACAAGTAGCAACATGCAGGTTCAGTGAGTACATGTGAGATAGTGCAAAGAGGCATACACACATGCAAAATCAACAGGGTGCAGAAAATTAGACTATGTGATTCTCTCTTAAACTAAATGGACAGCATGTAATTCAGATGGAGAAATTGGCCGTGCAGGTTGAAATCCAGATTGTGGTACTTAACAATGTGATGCGTCCACCCATGGCTACTCTAGCATTAAATTGAACAAATCCAAACAGAGGAGATAATAACATCCAGTAGTTTTACCATTGTCATTCTATCATATCAGAATTGTAATATCCCAAAATTTGAGGAATTAATTATTGCATAGTGAAGAGGAATATTTAGAGAAATTGTTAAGTTGAGTGACCTAAAAGCAAATCATTGGTCAAAATCCTGATTTTAGGC
Organism: Acacia concinna; assembly: GCA_037177275.1. NCBI lineage: Eukaryota > Viridiplantae > Streptophyta > Magnoliopsida > Fabales > Fabaceae > Acacia > Acacia concinna. Next base: position 2,824 of record JBAGKO010001204.1, on the reverse strand, counting down.
AAGATTTTCTTTAAAGAAATTAATTAACTAAAGATTAGTCAAAGACCTATAAATGATTGAGGAATCATTACGTAATCTTATTTTAGAAAGGTTTGATTTCCCAAAAAGTAGCCTAAACAATTTAAAAGTTGTTTTAGGAATTAAGGGCCAAATTTATTTAAATAATTCAAGAAAAATTGTTAGAGGTTATCGTTTGACCTAATATTTTTTATGAAAATTTCTTTATGGATTAAAGAAGCTAAATAAGGAATAAATCCTTTATAATGTGATAAGAAAATTTTTTAAATATTATTTTAGTCTTTTAGCACATTGAGAAAAGGACCAAACTAAAACCTAAAGATTATTGAAGGGGGAAATAATCATTATTCACCTTCCTTTTTCCCCAAATAAGCCGATCTTATTCTCTCCCTCACCCATTCATTCGGTTCAGAAAACATAAAAAGTGACAAGGGAGAGTGAGAGCTGCGATCGCAAGAAGGAACCAGAGAATAAGTCGACAGTAGAGAAGAAATAGGAAAAAAATGACTACGAAACCCACATGCAACCCTATAATCCGGCTGAGGCAAGCCTTCTAATCCTTCTTCTACTCTCTAATCTAGTTTTTGTTTGATGTTTTGGGAGAAACAAATAGTGAGAATTTGGTTGTGGGAGGAGGATGATTGACAATTCTGGAATATGATTATGAGGAGGCATGATTAGAAGTATGTATTAGTTGATTATGATATTGCATGTGCTTGGCTGCGCCTGGAGGTTTTTTTTTTTTATGTTGCTGCTATGTGATTGTTACAACAAGGGTTTCTTGATTTAGGAAGATTAGCACCGGGCTCCATAATAAGAAAAGAAGGAAAGCTTGAACAATGAATGATATATAGTGTAATTTACATTATGCACGTTGATTCCTGATATTAATTAAGGGATACCGAAACAGGCGATTTAGGAGTGTTGTCTGCCCAAGTTTCAGTTTTTGGAGAACAACCTTAAAGAGAAACATTTCCCTTATGTCGGAGATTTTCTTTTGGTAATTAGTGAGTTGAGAGGGAGATTCTTGCTTCAACTTCTTATTAGATTATCTTTTAAGCCTTATATTTTTTTTTTAGTCTTCGGTTCATACCAGGGGGATTTTTGTTATGACAGAAAGGATTTTATTGAAGAGAGTTGATGGGATAAAGGCTTAAATTGGTCCACTTGGACTGGTCAAGATTAGAAGTTTGAATTTGCTATAACACTGTTATTTTCTTTCATTATATTTCGATAATATTAGGCGTGTATATCAGAATATTGTCCATTGAGCTATTGTTCTTATTGTTGGAACGTTTGAAACCTTGATGATAATATGATTTCATGATTGAAAGCTACAGCGAAAGGATTGGGAATGTCAGAGTATGAAGACATTTTCCTTTGTGTGTACTTATTCTCCTTGTTTCAATCAGGGAAGGTTTAGTCACACACACACACACACATATGGGTGTGTGTTCGGTGCAGATGTTTATGAAATTTTGTGAGCTACTAGTATACATTCTAAGCTTTAATATGAGTTTAAAAACGTACAAATTAGATATCTAGAAAAATAGTTATGATTTTCTTGTAAAAAAAGAAAGGAGATATAAAGGCCTTTTGCAAAATCTTCCAAGGTCAAAACTGAATATCATTGCTTTTTGAGGTTCTTATAATGGCAAGCTAGTGACTCAAGTGTTAAAGCATGCATAGGAATGATTAAAAGGTTGAGTATTTGGGAGCTGGACTTATTCCAAATTTCTGTTTGTGGTCTCTACATGCTTGTCAAGTTTTTGTTAGAAGGCTAGAATGAGGTTAGACATGTCTGAATGAGTTGGATGTTAATAATTGTGAATTAGAACTTTGTAATTGTGTGTATATACGTATATATAATTGTGTGTGGATGTGTATAGTGTCAAGTTCATAAAGTTAAGAAGTGGTAAGAAATTCTAAATGTCCCTAAAGAAACTACAAACACAAGTTGATTTTCAAGACAATCATCCACTTTTAATTAAGGGTAGAGTTTGTTTAAATTTAGGATTTTAAGAATAAACAATTAAGTTATAAATTATAGATGGAACGAGTGTTAACCTACCCTTTTACCTATGCCTAAATGATAGGTTTTGATATTTGCCCAAGCTCACCAAGAAATTATCAAAGAAAGAAATAAGAAGAAAGTAACACAGAATAAAGAGCAAAAGGTAGTAACTCTTTTTCTCTCATGTTATTATGTATTGGTTGTAGCATGATGTATACACTATTTTGCTATAAGCATAAGAACATGTAAATTTTCCCTTGCATAGTTAATTGCCATGGCCATGAGCAGCAGATAGATCAGCAGAGCATTTATCTGCCTAGCATGTGCACTAGTTTATATTTATCTAATATGTATTCATTTTATCTATTTGTGAAATGAATGTGCACTAGTTATTCATATAGTTATCTATTTGCAAAGAGATTGTGCACTAGTTAATTTTTCAGCTCAGTTACCCGCAAGGTCTTGTTCTTTATGGTTTTACATTTACATTCATAGTTATTAATCATGTATAATTAGCATGAAGAAAGGTAGTTGCTACTGATATTTTCCCAAATCTCACCCCCTTCCATGATAAACAGTAAGGACAAGTACCTCAAGGGCAAGAGCGGGGTGATTGGTGGAGGCTAAAGAAGAAGAAAGCTTATGGATGCTTAGCTAAGGTGGACATAATGAAGCATTTTGTGCGCACACACAGATATATATATATACCTTGCCCCTAGTATAAGAGACATTGCATGTATCTTTTTGTTATTTTGGGATGTATATAATCTCCATAAGGGGAATGGTAGCCTA
>JBAGKO010001125.1:0-12174 GCA_037177275.1 Acacia concinna | reverse complement strand
TATAATCACTTCAGTAATTTCCCTTAGTTTCCCATGATTGAAAATATTCTTTTACAAATCTTCCTAAGTTTGGTAATAATCAAAACATAGGATCTAACATACATAAGTATTATAATGTCATGTCACATACTGTAGTATGTAATCCAGTTCAATACATCCCAGCATATATGTATATATATACACACAGTAATCAAAAATAGTTCAAGAGGCATAAAGAAACATGCTTATATCCTTTCCTTGCCTTTGCATCCACCTGAACATTCACTTGCTTTGAGGAGAGGGTAAGGTTTTTTGGGAAACCTCAATAGTATATAGAATCCACAACCAGTAATAGTGTAATGCAATGCCAGTTTTATGCTATATGTTATGCTCTACTACTCATCTAGTGCCTTCTATCTCTTGGCACTTACCATGTACAGGGAACAAGCATGAGAGTCAACCTTAATCACATAGCTAAGGCATATATAAATAGGGAGTTATACATCTCATAACATAACATGCTAGCTCAACCACAACATAGCAAACAAGCATATACACACAGTAGACAAGCAAAACAAAGTTAAGGTAAAAGATTCTAGCTACCAATTACTCTTGAGTAGTGTAGATGTCCCTTCCCTACTCTTAGGATTACTGGATCACTTCTCTAGAATGTCCATATACATGCCACAATGTATAGACATTAATATATGCAATAGTATCTAGACCAAAGACTCTTGCCTTTACAAGTAAAGTCCTGGTTCCACAGTTCAATCAATCAATCTCGGAAGTTAATTCCACACAGTTTTAACCATTAAATCTATCTACAATATTCATTTTAGCAAAATTACATTTCTACGCCATTCTTACCTCTTGGATGAACACCCCTTGCATAAGGTTTCTTGTTGCTTTTCTCAATTCAATGCTTCCACATGTGTTCTTACAACATATTCTAAAGTAAAATAGTATTCTTAACACAATAGAATCATCAAATCAATGAAAATCAAGCTCTAACACATACCTAGAGGGTCTGGCCAAAATTTACATATAGTCTAAAACATGTTATGTTGATTCAACTCAAACATACACACCTTGTTCTAGCCTTTTCCAATGATTTAAACCATAAAAAAATCCAAATCCCCTTCCCTCATGCTTGGCTAAAACTTTAGGGAAGCATCCCACCCTTGGAATTTCCCCAAAAATAGAGGAGAAGAAGAGGAAATTGAAAGATGATAGAGGCTAGACCTTATCGGGACTGAAGACTGGATTCGTGTTGCTTGAATCTCCTTCAGAAAAGCCTGAGTTTCGAAATGGCTAGAGGTTCCCTATTTTTCTCTATGATACATGGCCAATTGGGGGGAGAGGGGTTATATTTATAGGAAATGGTCAAGGCCTTGTTTGGTTGTTCATGAATTAAAAAGTCAACTTTCCCAACTTGTGACTTTACAAGTGTCTTGTTTCTAGAATGTTCTAGAAACTTCCATCTCCTCCCTCAATTAAACAAAGTTGGTGCCACCTGTTGGGGGCCCCAAGGAGTTCATCTAGCTTAGTTTCTTCCGATAGTCTCTCTCGTATAAGCTAAAATACTAGGAAAAATCTGAAAAATTCTATACTCATCCAAAAATTCCCAAAATTTTCTCACAAGTCTCTAAACATCCTAGTAGGCTACCATTAAAATTTCATGATTCTTGGACATCTAGAACTCCAAGAATAAATTCCTCTCCGAAAATTGCCTTTTACCAGCAAAATTCACTTTTGGTGATTTTTACTCATACCTATGAACTTCATTCTAGGCTTGAGATAATTTTAGAAATTTCATTACATATTATACTATTTCTCCTAATCCCAATCCAAAACATTGAGGCCCCTATATATTTGAAATAAATAAATTTTTAGCCAAAAACCTTGTCTGGCTAAAAATTATTAAAATATTCAAAAATGCATTAAATATTTATATGACCTCATAACCTCATTTTAAGGCTCATATATATCTTGGATACTTTTTTTTTATATAATTTTTGGGATTTTATAGAAATTTTTAGGGCTTTCGGACCTGACCGAATTCCAACTTTAAATTTTGCTGAATTCTTACTTTTTTTGCACATAGGTCCTTCCCTTGATTTCACTTCAATAATTGTGAGATATATCTCCCCTTTATAGACTAAGGTCCTCAGTTCATCCCAAATATCCCATCTAGGCCTAAAAAAATATTAGGGTACGATACTCAATCTACCCCAACTTCCTTATCTAGACCTAATAATTTTCAGGATATTACACCTTTCCTATGGTGTGAGACTTTGGATGCTTTATTTTGAAGTTGGAGTTATATTAACCATGGTATACTTTTGTTTGATAAGATTTAGTTTTTCTACCATGTTGACTTTTCAAAGTGTTTAGTGAAACATTTTCTATGATAAACCTTTGTGATTGTTTTTTCTTTTCTTACAATAATAGTATTAAGGTTGTAATTAAGTTGTTGTAATGTTTAATTATACGGTAATTATAGGAGGTTATTTTAGTGATCACCACTATTTGGCTCTTGTTGGGCAAACTAAAATATTCCTCTTCTAAATAAGTAGACTCCAACCCTTTAAGTTTTCTTATCACACAACTTAGAGCTTTTTTCATTGCTTTAGTCTTTACTCTTGGAGTCTTGTCATTAGGCCTCCAATACCTTGTAATTGTTCATTTGGGACATTGGAATTCAATCATTAAGCTTGGGGCTCCTTTTGCACCCCTTGATCTATTAAAGCTCTATCTTGTTATGCTCCTCACTTAAAAGGCTCATTTGAAGTTGAAGAGTCATCTGTTAAATTTGTAGAGATAACTTAGTGATTCAAGATATTCAGGATTGCATCATTCCCTTTCTGTTTAAAAGGATTCATCCTCGAATCTTCACCTACATCAAATTGGGATATATTAGCTACATTAGAAGTAGCACCAATATTATACTTACCAAATAGATCAATCTTGTTGACATTATCATTGACTCTTTCTAGCACTTGAAATTGACCATTTATATTTAGAGCTAGTTTAGTCATTATTTTAGCCAGATATCCTTCCTTTCCCATATGTAACCAATCTCCAGCAAAACCAATTTCTTTTGCATACAACGACTTGAAATATTCAAATCCAAATGATCCAGTATTCAGGAAGAAAGAAGATTATACCTTCTTGACAATGCATCAACAACACATTCTCTTTACTTGTATTGTATAAGATGACATACTCAGTAATGCATGTGCTTTGTCTAGCTTACCTTGACCAAGCAAATATACAAAGCCAAGACAAATAGTTTCATCCATGCAGAAGTAACATTTTTTCATATTGCCAAATGACAACTCCTTTCTCCAAACATCAAGCACACAATAAACATGATTCAAATGCTTATCAAGATTGTTTCTATAAATCAAATTATCATCCAAACAAGTTGCAACATTCATAAAAGAATACCTACAAACAACAAAATTCATGTGACAATGCAAATTCAAGGTGTTGAGTCTAACGCATCTTAAGGGTAGTAAGTTATCAAGAATAAGCACATTTTAGAAAACCATAATATTTTTCAGTGCCACTCAAAGGAGATAAAGGTTGAAAGCTTATTGAAGGCAAGAATCTGTCTAATAGCTTCTTAGGAAACAAATCTTTTCATACCTACAACATATCAAAATCACCAGGCAAAGAATAATTAAGATCATTAGTAACGAAAGAGATATCTTGCAATCTCTCTCAACCTCACTTTTCTCACAATAACTCTTTTCATCTTTCTAAATTTCTTCTCTTGAGCTCTCACTGTCATTCTCTTTTTCTCTCTCGTGTTCACTCTCTTTATTTTGACAACACTCGATGCTCTTAATATCATTTTCTCTCACAAAGTGAATTTTTCCCTCAATAACAGTTTCATAAAAATCAGTCTCACTTGTATTTTCACTTTTCTTTTTTGATTGAGAGGATCTTCTCTAACTATAAGACTGTTAAGTGGAATAAGGATGTCTTCTTTTACACATTTGTTGCAAAGATACCAAACCAAGGTCAGACTGAGCTCCTAGGTTATTCCTAAAAAGACCTTTTTTAACTAAATAAGGCATTAAGCATAATTAGTATGTAATAAACAATCAAACTCAAATTATATAACAATTAGCCATGATAGAAAAGTTTCTAACCATATTTCTCATACTCACTATCATCATTAAAAGGATTAAAAAAACCACATATAAGACTAACCAAGATTAAAATAAGTAAAATTAAAATTCAAATGGTCTATCATAGTTATAGAAGGATTTATTCATCACTTTAAAAACATTTTCACTAATCCAAACTACAGCAACCTACATATAAGACTAAAGGCACGATAAGAAACTCATAGTTACATAAAATAATATCAAACTATATCAAAACATGATGACAATATATAAAACAATGCAATCCCTAAAATCAAAAGGCATACTAAGGGCATATGCCTCTGCCTACCTCCCTTGACCTCTAATTGGATTAGAGCTCTCGCCTAACAAAATATACCAATAACACTTGGTTAGATACAAAGTCTCAGTAACCAAAATCAACTTATAAAATATGTAATAAATGATTGCAAGTTAGAGAATCAATTTTATTGATAATGATGGTCTCTATAGTAAAATAATACATAATATTTTCAACAATTAGAAGTATCCCCATTTATCCATCCTACTCCTCCTTATATCTTCTGAACTTGGTACAACTTATCAATACTAGTATACTTGGCCAAAAGTTAACTAGTTACTTCAAGAATATTGCCCCTCTCATACTACCACCAATATAACATAACAAGGAGGTGTCTACCTGAAACACTTAACTTAAATTCGAGCCATAAATGAGAGTCAATAGGTACACAATTTCATCATATTTCTTCCATACAATACACTCAATATAGTTTTCAAAAGCATTTCACTGCAATACCATTCCATATACATTATAATGATCACAATAGTAATAATCTCAATTATAATCATAAATCATAATAAAAGTTAGAAAATACACTGTTTCACTAATCTAGCTAATATTCCAACATACACATGATTTTTTCAAAGCAAATACAAGTAGTATAGATGAACGTAAGGTTAAGAACACACCTTAAAGCCCAAAACATGCATATAGAATAAATTAATCCCGATTACCTCAACTCCAAGCTTAACCTTGAAAGCTTTAGAAGCCAAGAGCACAATTCACTATTCCATATCACAAATTAATCTACATAATAATTTAGATACAAATTTAATGACAAATTGAACAATTAAATTAATTACCTAACTTTAAAGTCTTGAATTAATTACCTAAAAATTACAATTTCATACTTTAATCCCAATTATTTGTTCTAACCTTAATTTAATGCTTTTCTCAACTCAAATAACTCGTTTGAATTATAAGTTAGCACCAATTTTATATAATTATACAAAATCCTCAGCTCAAAGTTTAGAGTTTCAAATATAAAATTGTTATTTTAAGAATCTCCAATTTTCTAACAATCTAAACCAATTAAAACATTAAGAATACTTCAAACAATCCAAATAAATTGGTTAATACGAAATTTAATAGGTCACACAAGTCCAAAAATTACAATTTATGGGTTGTTTATAATAAAATAATAATAAAACAACTAAGTGATAAATATAATTCTATCAAAATTATCAATCAACATCTCTCTTCATTTTTATAGTCTTACATTGTCAAAACTTAAAACTTTCTTAAAACCCTAGCCCCAAAAATTTGCTCAAATCAACATAATATTTTCATGAGTAGATAGAGAAAAATATGAGGAATAACTTTCATCAAAGAAATTTGTTGGAAAGAAAAGAGTTTAGTTAACTAAATAATCTTATAAATTTGTCCTAAATCTAAAACCATGGAAGAACAATAGTGCCGAAAGCTTTGAACCTTCCCCTCATGCTACTGCAACTCTCTTTGAGCTTGGAATGACAAGGAAGGTCATTTTAACTGAAAACCTCCCCCCATCCCTACCCCCACACAACACACACATGACATGCATTAAGGGACCATGTGCCTCTTAATGTATCATTCTATTTTATTCTTTTATTCTATCTCTCTTCTCCTATTTTTAATTTCTTTTTATATATATATAAATTATATTTATCTCTATTCTTAATAATATATATAAATAAAAATAACTATAACATATAATCATTATCACTATTATTTTCTAATTTTTTTAATTCTATTAACTTCTTTTACTACCACAATTTTTACTTCAATAACCATTGTAATTTGGATAATTATATGACAAACTCATTTTTCATAAATGATTATTTCTTAATCGTAATTATATTATAAAATAAAAAAATAGGATGTTACAGCTCCTCCTTTTCAACGACTAAACAAGAAACAAAGTTAGGAATAACTAGCATTGGGATAAGCTTTTACACTAATATCAAAACAAGAAGATATAACTTTGCTTTCTTTTTTTTATACAACGATGATGATGAGGTGCTCTGGCCTCGTGATAAAGCCCCTTACTCCTTCTTCCACAGTAGTTTATCGATGTGGGTGCTGAGAGGATATAGGGAGGTTTGAGCTCCATATGTAGTGCTACCTTGACATGAGTAACTGGAAGAGGTTAGCCATGGATTGTTGTGTACTCCCCTGGTACATTTTACATGTGGCTAGTATCAACTATATGCCACGTTGGGTTATCAGACAGACACTCAACCTTCGCCTCACCATGAACCAAGGAAGATAGATAACACATAGTTAGTGTAAAACATGAGCACAACAAAGCAATTACTATCGGTATTAGTCACACTACCTCATGTAGGATCTCCAAGGGGACTGGGAAGCTACCTTGCCACTTAGGATGTCAGGTGCCGCAACTAGCCACCTCCCCACTTTATCCCGAATGACATATTGATTAATTATCTTGTGTTGTTCTTCAAGCTACCTCTAGAGTTGTGCATTTATGGACTTTAATAATGCAATCTCTGCATCATGTTGCTTAGTCTGCTTCTTCCACTTCCCAATGTATTTTTTTCCAACTCCATAGTTGACACCTCTAAACCAACACATCATGATCAGGACCAAGAGACAGCTCCAAGACATCCTCATCATCTGGATGCTAGCCTCCTTGTACCTCTTAACTCAAGCTATTCTATAAGAACATTAACAGTTAACATGAAAGGTTGCCGTCTGGCAAATCTAGAACTAGATTATAGATACACAACATTATCAAAGATGTCACAACGTAACATGTATAACAATTTACAATATCATAATCACATTCTCATATTTATCACATGGGTGCACAACTACCAATATACAACAATTTACACTCTAACTTCCCTTATTTCATTTGACTGAATCCATGAGCTAGTACTTACCCATGTGATTAGTAGTTCAACTCAACAAGCTCTCTAATCAAGTGATATTGACCGGCCGAAATCCACAAAGTACAAAACCGAACCATAGGTTCCCCCTCCAATACATTAGTGGGGTGTCAAGACCCTACTAAACACAATTGGGCCAAAGGGCTAACCAGGATACATCTAGACACCCACTATCTTATTTCCTCTTTTTGTATAAGATTTCACCCCCTTATTTCCTCTAGAATAACTTCCCATAAAATCCACATCCGCCATCCCCTCTCATAACAATACTCAAGAGATATAATTGTACTCAATAAATATAATCATCATATTTCATTAGCAAATCACAAACTATTAAAAGAATATTTCAAATATTATAAATCAACACCAAATTCATATAGTATCATATTAATATCCACTGCTCAATAAAATAAGTCTCAGGAGTCAATTATAATAATAAAATAACTTTATAGTCCATATCACAAACAAGTTGCAAATTTATATTCTATATATTTAATATCACTGACAAACATGTCATAAGCATGCACAACAAGAGAAAAGTGGTTACCTCTTGCCAAAGCAAAATTCACCACAATAATTCAAGCTCCAAGCTTAATCACAAGTCACAAATCAATATATGACAAATAATTACTATACATTAATAACTCAAAACTCATTGAGTTATTAGTTAATAAAATTTACTTAACTAACCTAATTCCATAAGCTTAAATTTTATAACAAATTACCTTAAAATTCCAATTTCATATAATAATCCAATTATTTGTTTTAACATGAATTCAAATATTTTTTAACCCAAATAACTCATTTTAGATAATAATTTTCATCAATTGAACAAAATTCCCCATTTAAGATTTAGTATTTCAAGCTTGAAAATCTTTTAATTATAAATCTTCACTTTTTTTTCCAACAATTTAAACCATTTAAAACTTTAACAATACTTTTATCAATCTAAATAAATTATTTTTCCCAGAATTACTTGGTAGAAATATCATCTATATAATTATGTATGGACAAATTATAAAAAATAATTATAAAATCACACAAAAATCAAATGACAAAACTAAACCGATTAAAACTAATAACTAACAATCCTCTACATTCCTATGGACATATATTCACAAAACTCAAAACTTTCCAAAACCTTAATTTCAAAATATTCTCCAACTAACATGAAATTACTACCAAATGAAAGAGAAAATTATTTAAAACAGTTTTCATGAAGAGAGTTTTGTGATTAGAAGTGATTTAAAGCATCAAAACAATCTGCAAAAATTGAACCCTAACCACAAAAAAGTCCACCGCTTTTGCTTCTATTACCTCTTGGCACCTCCCAAACACTTAACTATAGCTACTCTAGTGAGCTAGAGTGAAATGAGGGGTTGGGAGTAATATATTACCCCAACCCCTTAGGACCAACTAAAGGGGCCATGTGCCCCTTTAGTTTTATTATTATTATTATTATTATTATTATTATCTTTATTATCTTCCCCCTCTTTCTACACAAAATGCACACACATACATTTTTTTTAAAAAAAATAATTTCCTTCTCTCACATCACAGACACCCACATGCACTCTTATATATTTTTATATATATAATTATATATACACATTATTTTCATTATCCTCTTCTTTTTAAATTTTATTTATTTATATATGTATATTAATCTTTCCCCTTTTCATTTCTTTTATGATGATTCTATATTTTTATTCATCTTATTCCTTTTACCTTCATGAATTATATTTTAAATAAATTATTTTTTTCATAAAAATTATTCCTTAATTATAATTAAATCCTAATAAAAAAAATAGAATGTTGCACATTTTGAGCCATAGTACAACTTGTTCCATTATCAAATGCTATCATATTAACCTATAACATAGAAAAATCCATTTAGAAATGCTATAGACAAATTTCATTCTCTGCATTTGCAACTAAGACAGTTACTCATGTAGCAATGATGGCTACATGGAAACAAATGCCATTATTTGAACTTGTTTGCAATAACAATGCACAAAATTTTCTATTTTTTTTAAAATTCAATGTGCACTTGAGCCAAAAATGATTTAGTCAAGTAAAAAGCAACTTAAAATTAAACAAAACTCCCAATCCAGAATAGCACTTCAAAATGCAAATTTATTCCAAACCATAAACTTCTGGTAGCAATAGGGACCAAACGGTAACTGAATGTGCAATATTGTAGGAAAATTTGTAGAACACACAGCAATGGTTAATTTACACAATATAAACCATCAATTAATCAGAGTAAGATATCTTAGCACCTACATCAGGAATTGGTCCAACTAAACTTTTTTGAGACAAGCTTTACACTCAAGAGGAGGTGAAGTGGGTGTTACAAAAATTTCTCAAATGCTCAAAGACAAAGTTTATACTAGTTTGGTCTAATTGCTAGACCTACATCCAGTTTTCAATACCTACTAAGTTTCCACTATCCTCCAAGATTACAATGAACTTTTGGTACCTTGGTACATATTGGATTCTAACATTTAAGATATCACTCCACCTTACAATGTGTAATCTGAGTCCCCACTCAAGGTCCCTCTACCTTAAGTATCTCAGGTGGATTTTGAAAACTTTACACAAATACTATCTCAAAGAGTGAAAAGATAATCACTGAAGTTTGGTAGAGAATGAATTTAAGACAAAAATCAATGAAATAATATCACAATAAATTTTCACTCCATCATTTGTTGCGGTCTTAAATGTTTGGTGTATTTATAGTGTCTAAGAAATTAATGGCCATTAATGTTAGATACAATATTAGTTTTGATGATGTCAAATATAGATGCATCTTATTAAGAGCAAAAAGTTTGTATCATGCATTATTCTTTACTTTGACTAACTACCATGTTTAATGTAAACCTTCTTGTAGATTAGTCAAGCAATATAATAAGATTATGGAAGATGCCTTAGAAGAACAAATGAGATTGAGTCTATTGAAGAAGAGGAAGAAGAATCAAGTTGAAGTGTGGAAGAATGAAGATATCAAATAAGGAGAAGTCATGAAAAGAAAGAAGTCCTCTTTGAGCTAAATTGTGGAGAAGAATCATGAAAAAGAAGAGAAGAGATTGAAGAAACAAGAACTTGATAAGATCTAATGGAAATATAATGTTTCAAGCTCGTATATATGGTATTGGAGGCATCTATGATCAAATGGTGGTTGGAACGGCTCAAATTAAAGCTAAAATGATCATATGAGAAGGTCACCCTCGAGGCTAGGGTGAAACCTCGAGGAAAGTGGGAAATTGGAGTGAAACCTCGAGGAAATTGGCTATACCCTAAAGGTTATGAGTGTTTCTGGATGCTCTATTTTCGGTCAACAAAACAGGGGTTCAGTATTTTGACTATATATCTTCAACCAGATATCAATTTGAGTTGATTCTTATTTCATATGAAACTAGACTTAAAATTCAACACATGAACATTAAGATCATGATGGAAAAAGTTCAAATGAGAGAGATATTAATTTCCAAAGTTAGCACTCAATTTGCTTCAGATAATTCAGACAAGGTTCGATGTTTATGTCATATCTCTCTAACCACAACACCAATTGAGATGATTCTTTTTGGGTTTGAAACTAGACTCAAATATATTTCTAATGAATCTAAGATCATCCAAAATGAAGAAGATATGAGGGCGTTGTGAAAATTCAAAATGACGTTGTGGCTTGTGCATATTCCATATCAGTCAATGTTCTTTAGATCATATCTTCCTGGATACAATGAATTTGAAGATGATTCTTTTTGAATTGAAATGAGGACTCAAAGATATTTCTATGGATATATAATTTTTTATATTTGGAGTTAGAATGGGAAGATGAATCAAGACATAAAAACTGACATGCTTGCTGTAATTCTCATTAGGCAGCAAGGCTGAAGAGAAACCTGGCAGTACATCATGAAACCTGGCAGTACAATTATTAACCTGGCTAGGTAAGCATCCTTAAGGGAGAGTGCTAGCCTCAAGGACTCGGGCCCCTGCAAGGCTAGACAGCAACCTTGCAGGCAATGCAAGACTACTTGCATAACCTAATTGAACAAATGATTGGAGTCGCGACATGGGCCGTTTAACCTTGAAGGTAATGCCAGGATCCTTGCACAACCTAGCTGTACAAATTGTGAATTCGCGACTTGTATTTTCCTCGTCATGATTTGAGCCTCACTTGTTTCCAGTTGCTCTCGGCAATGTTGCAGTCGCGACGTATGTTTTCTGGAGTCGCGACGTGAGCACTACAACCTCGCTAGTGGAACCAGGTTTTTGGGAAAACCTAGTTGTGCATTAAGTAACCTAGCCAAGAGAGGCCTCCTCAAGGAAAGCATCTAACCTTGAGGAAACGGGGACTTTTGGAACCCTACTAGGCAACCTAGTAACCTAGCTGTGTATTCTCAAAACCTTGTAAGGGTAAGCAACCTTAAGGGTGGTAAAGTATTTCCTCACATGCTCTGAACTATGTTTTATCCAAAAGCCTGAATCCTCAAGGTTTGAGATTAACCTCAAGGGTGTAAGCACATTAAGAACTATGATTTTCAAAGCTAACATTGAGGAAAGGCATTGGTCCTCAAAGGTACATTTTAGTTATGCTAACATTCTCAAGGATAATTCACATCCTCAAGGTAATCATATATTGTGAAATTCTTGAGGAAACATTCTTGAAATCTTTATGTGTTAAATCTGTAACAAAATTCTCGAGTTTATTGAAATGTAATGGATTACCTCAAGGTTGACATCAAAACCTCAAGGAAACGGTGATTATCAAAACAGAGCATCGTAGCGTAATTCTTCCAATCTCTCTAGAATTCATTTTAAT
>JBAGKO010001064.1:0-12179 GCA_037177275.1 Acacia concinna | reverse complement strand
ATTTATTTTATTTCAAAACCAACTTTCAAATTAAAAAAATACTAAACTAAAATAAATGATATATGATATAAACTTTTCGATATACTTTACTTCTAATTAAAAATATATATTAATTTCAATAAAAAATAATATGTTAATATGAAAATCAAAATCAAATTGATTGAAAGGCTACATATCTCTTTTTTTCAATATATATATGTAGATAATTAATTACAGTTTTGATATAAAAAATTATAAATATGAAAAAATCATATTTAATTAAAAAAAATTATTGTGGGTTAAAAGGGTTGGCCCTCGGCCCTAAAGGGCAAGCCCTATTATTTGGCCCTTTTAAGTTCGATTTCCCTTTACATCTTATAAAATATAAGCTCGGCCCTTAACTTAATAGGGCTTAAAAGGACTGGCCCAAAGGCTCGACCCATTTTGATGGCTCTAAGTCTGACCCTCTCCCCTGGTTTTTCACACCTTGCTTATTAAGATAATCAATCTTTGGGTCTTACACACTATATTACATTATCCATTGTAAATTTGAAGCCTAATGACAAAGTTCATCAAATTTTGGCACCGTTGCCAGCGAGCTAAGTCTCCCTACTATTTAGGTAGCCTTAGGTCTTAGTTTAGGTTAGGTTTATGTAGCTTCACTCACTTATAGCTTCAGTTGAAATTTGGTTGCACTTTCAATTAAGCTTACTAGAATTTTTGAAAAATTTTGCTTAGAAAATTGTGAACTTCAGTTCCTAAAGGTTTAATCTATTTTAAGCAAGCTCAATAGATATGTTGTTGGGTCTTGTAAATTTTAGTCAAATTCCATAGTTTTAGCCAATTTTCAAATTTTTCTTTATTTTATGGAATTTTTCCAAATTTTTCATTAGGATAATTTTTTATTTTATTTCTTTGTTTTCTTCTAGCTCTTAGTCTTCCTCTGCATATATAGGAATTTCTAGGACTTTTAGTTCACTTGGACTTGATTGGTGCAATTTGAATGGCTTGATTTAATGAAAATCATGATTTTTGAAGAAAGCTTGATTTTATGGAAATTCTGTACTAAATTGCATTAACTTGAGTTCAGATTTTATGACCATTCATTTCACTAATGATTGTGCCACCTTGATACATATTTTCCACTATTGAAAGTCTTGAAAAGCGCTTGAAAATTAAGCTTTTATTACAAAATTTGCAAAATTCAAGAATTGACCTTGCTTGCTTTGAAAATTCACAGAAAATTGAATTCTTGGGATTTTGAGCTCTCTTTCTTCATTTGAAAGCTAACTTGATAGGCTACATTAAGAGGCCTTTTAGTTTAGATTCCTATTGAATTGCTAGCTCTAAAGTGCATATTCTTGCTTCTAGTTATGTGGCTAGTCTTGCTAGGAGTATATGTTGGAGCTAACATGGAAGTACTTGTGTGGTATAATTTCTAAACCCTTTTTGAAGGTACCTAAATTGATATTTGTTAGTGGGTTAGGTGTTTGATAGTGGTTGATATTAGGATTATTGCCTGAACAAGGATCTCTTGCGCATGTGTTTGCTGATACCTTATGAGTTGACTTACTTGTGGATTGCTAGTTGTGTATATAACTAGGATTGCTTGGTATTGTGTACTAGCCTCTTTCTAGATGGTTGTCTATTGCTAGTGAATTCACCATTTGTTCATCTACTTGGCTTGTACTATAATGTGTGTCATCCCTGTGTAAACCCTAGCATTAGAATTATTGGTAGCAAAAATTGATCGCTGGGTTGATCATTCTGAGTTGGGGACTCCTAAAGAGAGTGCGAGTTGTATAGTCAAAAACAAGTCACTGATTCCTTTGGATATTGAGATCAACAAGAATCTAAAAAATTTGAAGAAAGAGGCAAAGATAAATAAGGAACTCACTGGTACTAGTATTAGCATTGGCATTGGCATTAGCATTGTTGCTTCAAGTTTAGTTTTTGATTCTCAGATTGGTTTGGAGAATTTAGGTCCTATCTCATCTTGTGCTTTTGTTTTTAGGACTATACAAGACCAACACTTCATCATGGCAAAGGAAATGCCTCATAATGGTAATGGTAGTGATGGAGGTGCACACAACAATGACATTCCCTATCATGTGCCTCCCAATGACGATGATGACACAAGGAGTATAAGGGAATAAAACAACTCCATTATCAATTGTGCTCCAAGGGGTGTGGACAATTATGACTTGGGATTTGAAATTAAGGGAAGTCTGATTAGTACCTTACCCAAGTTCCATAGACTATCTTGTGATAAAGCTTATCAACATATTAACCTGATGTACTCAGTATGTAGAGCTATGAAGCCCATTGGGGCTAACTTAGATGATGTTATGAGAAGCATGTTCCACTTCACCTTGGAGGGAAATGCTAAGAACTAGCTATTCACTTTACCCCAATATTATTCCACTTTCTATTAGGAGTTGAAGGCTACTCTTCTCACCATGTATTGCCTGACTTCAAGGGCTTTCTTATTGAAGAAGGAGATCTATGGGGTTCAACAACATGATTTGGAGTCTCTTTATGACTATTAAACTCGGTTTTTCTCTTTGTTGAGTAGATGCCTTAACCATCAGTGTTATAAATCAAATTTGGTTACATATTTGATGGGCTTTCCATTGCTAGTAAAGAGACCGTTGGTGTTGCTTCCAATGGTTCTCTCTTGGAATTGACCCCTAATAGGGCGTGGTTTTACTTGAAACTATAACCACCAACAACCAATAGTATTACACTAGAGAAACCTCCAGAGGTCAACCTTTAAGGATGAATGAATTGTAATCCTAGGAGTTACATCACAAGTTAGATAAGTTCCTACACATGAATGATTCTTTAAATCCTAGGATTGCTAATTGTGATAAAGGTCTTACTCCTAAGCCTTGAAATGCTATGAGGACATCACAAGCCCTTATGGCATCAACTTGTACTCATTGTATTCTCCTATACATGTCACGGAATATTGTTCTTCTCTTGTTGGTGATTTGAACACTATGTACCCCAATAGATTTGGGCAAGGTCAATATACAGTTAGACCTCCATTCACTCCCTACAATTCTAATACTTTTAATTCAAGGGGTAATGCTAATATGGGATGGAGAGGTAGTGAAACTCAAGCTTACTCAAGGGCTCTAATTCCTATGAGTGGTCCTTATACTTCTCATGAAACCAACCCTAATGACATGCTCAAGCTATTTAAAGAGGGTATGAGTTCATTGGGCAATGATTTAAGTAATCAAATTGATTCCTCTATTACTAAGCTTAATGGTGCCTTGTCCACTAAGATAGATGGTGTTGCTTTCAAGGTAGAGCAACAAGAGGCCAAATACAATAACATTGTTTTACATATGACCCACTTGACCGATACTTTAAGCAACTTGCAAGCTAAGGTGGGTGGCTCTTTACCTTTAAATACCATCATCAATCCTAGCCACACTAAGTCCGTAAATGCTACATCTCTGAGAAGTGGTAAGCAAGTACACTTTAAAGATCATGTTTATGAGGTGGGTGAGCATATTTATGTTAAGCCTTATATTGCTCAAGATCTTGAGGGGGCTAAAACAGATGATGGTATTGAGAAAATTGTTGTGAAAAGTCCTACCCCTAAGGTTGTTCATTCTAGAAGTTTGAAAGAGAAAGAGCTAGCTATGAATACCACAAGTGCTCCACTTACTAACTCAAGACATGAGAAGATGAATGAAGTGAAGATCTTTGATTTGCCATGACCATATCTAATGGAGGATTAAAATAACTCCATTTTAAGTGTGAGTGACTATATGGTGTTGATGAGTACATCATGGTTATTGTAACTAAGGCTAACCCATGGGCATAGCTTATATAAAAAAAATGTTTGTTTTGCAGAAAGATGGTTTTTCCCAATGTTGTATGAATAGCTGTCTATTGATGGTACAATAACCATGATATACCCATTAACACCACATGGTCACTCACTCTTCAAATGGAATTATTTTAATCCTCCATTAGCCATGGTTACGGCAGGGTTTGCAAGGTTTGCTTAAACCCATCTCTCACCCATCAATAACATCTAGACAGCATCGACTCCATCATCTATAAATTTCCAAATTTAACTAGCATTCACCCCATAGGTGCTTTAACGACACAGTTTTGTTGTGTCACTAATGGACCTTCGACCTCCCACGGGTGCTCTAATACAAACTTTTGCCAATTTCAAATTCAGCTTCAATCAGGGGTATTATAGACTTTCATCAATTTCAAGTTCAACTTCGATTTCGGCTCTCACCATTTTTGGTGGGAAACCATTTTCATTTAAAGGAGGGAAAATTTCAACAAGTAGGAAAACATTTCCAATTCAATTCTTCAAACCAAACAACCGCCACCACTAGAATTGCCCACAGTTCCGATTCCATCGCCAAATTTTTTTTCAATCCAAATGAGCCCTTAGCCATGAGGAAAAGAAACGTAAAAGGAGGCATGTAAAGGGTCTAGATTTAAATTTTTAAATGTATTATTTTTTAAATGATAAATTTATTTTTTTAGAAGTGATAGTTATAATATTATCTTTATTTTTAATTATACATATAATAAAATACAAATTTAATTAAAATATAAAACTTAAATTAAGTTAAATCTAAATCATCCAAATTGATATAACGATGTAGACGGTGATGATCACATTTTTCTTTATGATTTTGATAAGTAGGAAATGTGATCCCGTGTGAAGAAAGAGAATGGAGTTTAATTATATCATTCATTAGTTAATGATTCTTACTCAAACAATGTAGATTCATTCATTTGTGCATTCCATTTTAAATTATATATGTTCCATGCTAATTAAATTAATTGCGCTGGAGTAGACCTATGCAAAATTTAATTTAATTATTTAAATTAGCTGAGATGCATGAAAAGGGCATGTGTTGCTTCTTCTTTTTTTTACCTAAATCACTCAACAATAATTAAAAAGGAGAGAGAATAAAAGAATTAGGAAAGAAATAGTGTTCTATAAAATGATCTATCCCCTTAGCTTTGGAAAGTTGAGAGTATATATGAATCTACTTAATTAATAGCAAAACTAGGGGCCATCAAAAGGACTTATGGCCCGTTTGCTGCATTGGAATTAATTTTGATAGAAATATAAATGGATATGAATATGGAAAAAGGGCTTAAAAGTATGTTTGATATTCTTGGAAATGGGACCTACTTTTCATATAAAATACCAAAATGCCCTTCTAATTAAAAATTTAAAAATCCCATCATCTCTCCCACAATGCATCATCGCCATCTTGGTTTCACTTTTTGTTGAAATATTCACCAAAATCGTCTTTGGTGAACCACCTTCAAAAGCAGTGACACCCACCATTGACCCACTAGCAACTAAACTGAAGCTTCAACAACCACCTGATACCCAAATTCAAAAATGAAGGGCGATGCTTTTGCAAATCTGGAGCACCGAAGATGTGAAATTATATCTAAGTTGCTGTTGCTAAAGGAGATAAAGCCACCTGCCATTTACCGTTGAGCTTCAACAAGATGTCTTGTAGGTTGCCATTGAGCTTTAGCCATTTTTGTCTTTCTTGCTCATGTCATCTTCATATGTCGATATGCTAACTCCCATTTATCATCTTCCTTGCTCAATGTTGTTGTGGGTCTGATGATGGTAGGGGAAAAGATCGACAGGGTGAGTAGAGAAGAAGGTCTCCAGTGGTTGCAATGGATAGGGAAGAAAGTCGCCGGCAATAGGTTGGGAGGCAAAAGTTGATGGTGGTCACTGGTGAGTAAAGAGGTAGAAGGTGATGGTGGTCACTAATGAGTGAGGAGTTTGAGGCAAAGAGAAGAGTAATGGATGGAAATGGGAAGATGAAATTACGAATCCTTAGTTTTTTGGTGGAAGCCATTCCACATGGAATTTGAATTGATAACCAATTCCATAATACCAAACAAACCTCTGATTGAATTGAGATTCAATTCCATTTCTACCACCCCCAATTCCATCATACTAAATAGGCAATTAATTATGGGTGGGAGGATGGATATGTGTGTGTGTGTGTGGTTCTTTAAAGTAATCTATGACACTATAAAATAAAAAATAAATAAATAATAGTTACATCTTACAACATAAATAGAAATTGAAAGCTAGCAATCATAGTTTAATGTAGTGTTTGAAAGCTGCTTATTTTGACTTAAAGTAGTTTCACAACAGAAAAATAAATAGCTTTTCAATTTAAAGTGGTTAGGCCTAGCTTCAACATAGAAGCTACTTATATGTAAAAGTAGCAAAATAAAAAGCTCACATATGGAGCTTTTTTTCCCCACCTTGTAGGTTAGGGGAAGCTGCTATTTTTAGTTTATTTTTTCCCATAAAATTAATAGAAACAAAGTGAAAAAGCAAATCTCACTCTAAATATTAAATCATTATCAAAATTTAAATACATGACATATTTACTTTAAAAAATTCATCATAAGTCACGTTTTTTTATTATCATCCAAATATGTTTCAATTTTAAAATAAGTTACTTCTATTATTTGTAATTCAAATACAAATTACTTTTAATAAGTCACTTTTTTTAGAAGTCATTTCTGATAAACTACTTTAAAAACAAAATCACTTCTTTTATCATTCATCCAAACATTGCTAAAATCTATGAAAACTAAGAAAGTACCCTGCCATTTCTCCACATGATCTCTATATCTTTTATGATCTAACAAACAAAGACTTTAGGTCATGCCTGTTTTGGCCCACTTACAACAACGCATATATTTTTATTAATATTAGATTCTTATTCTGTTTTGGTATTTGTGTTTATGAGTATTTTATTTTATTACTATTATGATATTATAGTAACTGAAAAAAAATTCTCTATGTTTCAAAGTCTATTGGATTGTACTCATTCAAAATTAGAGTTAGGGTCTTAAGTTCTATTTAGTTTAAGGAGAAGGGAGGTAAGTGGAGGGGAGGGGAGGGATTGTGCCCCCTTCTCTTATTTGGCATGTGATAATTTTTAGGTTTGGGGGGGGAAATTTAAGAGAAATTTTTTTAAAATTTCCCCTCCCCTCCCCTTATAACCCTCCCCTCTAAAAATAGGGGATTTAGAAGGGAGGGGTAATTTTTTTATATTGTGATGACATCTTTATTCGTAAATGTTTTTGATATTCTCAAACTACCTTGCCCTCTTTTCTTCATCCTTCCAATTGCTCTCATAGTCTCACCTTCCCCACTCCCTCTATGTCAAGCTCACTGTCGCATCCACCACCCCACAGCTCGTCATCTCTATCATCTCATCTCGTTCTCCATTGATTGAAGTTTAGCCCATTGGCCTATGAAATTTTTTATTATTTAAAGGTGATTTATTGATCGGTGAATAGAAAGGGGAGAATTCCAGAAAAATACCTCCCCAAATTCTAAAACCCCAAAAGGGATGTTAACATTTCAAAAAGACACTAAGGTACTATAGATCAAATTGGGGTTTTGAAATTTTGCTGACATGAACCGTGACCAACATGAAGTAGCGAAAACCATTACTCTTCTAGTGAAAACCATTACTCAAATGGTGAAAATCCGACACTATTCACGTCACGGGTACATTCCTCTCTCTCCTCTGTCAGATAAACAGTGTTAATGTCAGTGTCAGTGTCAGATGAACAGTACCGTCAAAGGAAGGGGAAAGAGAAAGTGATCAGCATGAAGTAGCGAAAACCATTACTTTTCTTGCGAAAACCATTACTCAAATGGTGAAAATACACTACTGTTCATGTCGGCGAATTGAGGGGAAGAGAAAGTGATTAACACGGACAAACACAAACTAGCGAAATCTATTATTTTTCTTGTGAAAATTATTGCTCATCTTGTAAAAATTACTACTGTTCATGTCAGCGAATTTTAAAACCACAATTTGGTCCATGATACCTTAGTGTCTTTTTGAAATGTTAACATCTCTTTTGGGGTTTTAGAATTTGGGGAGGTATTTTTTTGGAATTCTCCCATTTATTAATGTTGGTCAAATCCTAAGAAAAAGGGCATTGAAGGATCCAATGTAATGATGATCGGAATGTATTTTGTGGAAGAAAAGTCTGACATTAATTCTTTGTTATTTTTTCAAACTAGAGATTGAATTACTAATTGAATTATATTTTTATAGAATATTTTTTATATATATTTAGATAAGTAATCACAATTTTTTAATTTAAATTATATTTATTATGATTGACTGTGACTAAAATTTTTTGCAATAAATTAAGTTTAAAAAGAGTAAAAATATCATATATATCATTATTCACCTTAATTGGTTTATTTTTTAAATTCAAGTTGTTACATGTTTAGTTATTTTTCTTTTTCACAAGGAACAGAAAATCGGATCGGACCAGCCGGTTCAACCAGTCCGACCGGGAACTAGCCCCTGGTCCGGTCCGGTTGGTTATATAACCGGTCAACCGGTTCGATTTGGTGAACGACCGGTCGAACCGATTGAACCGACCGGTCGGACTGGGAAAACCGGCCGGTCCGAACCCGGTTTTTTTTTATAAAAAAAAGGGAAAAACAGAATATTCCCCATTTATTTATGAAATTTTTAAAATATATCAATAACCAGAGAGCGTGATCTCATTGATCTATAAGCGTTCTGGAGTCAATGAAGCTGAGCGAGAATTCACAGGAACAAAGCATTTTTTTAAGAGTATCTCTCTCTTTTTCAAAAGCTAACTCCGCGTAGCGTGTTACACTACTTAAGCCTAATAATTTATACAAAATAGTGATTTATCAGCCTTTTGCTTGGGTATTTAGTAATAACATCTAAATTATAATATTTTAATATGGCCGGTTCAACCCCCGGTCCGACCCGGTTGAACCCTGAACTCATACCATGACCGGTTCTTTGGCCGGTCCGATTTTTTGTACCTTGGCGAATACAATGAAAACAATAGGAAATTGGTTTTGGGTTTTCAAAATAACAATTAAAAGAATAATGCAATTAAATTAAAATCCTAAATTATTATTTTTGGTATTTTTCAAATAATAATGGAATAAAATATGAATGGAATGGAACTCTTGAGAAATTAATTCAATAGCTTTCACAGTTCACTTATAATATAGGAGTTAAAATTTATCAAGTCGTAATTAAAAACCTCAAGTAATCACTTTAGGTCTAACACTTTTAATTAATAGCTACTTCTACGATGGCATTCATAGTTATTGTTTAAAAATTTTATTAAATAACCACTTGATATGTGAAATAGATTGAATTAATGGAAATGTTTCATCTTATATATATGAATGCACAATTGCAACACTCAAATTAACTACACAAACTAGTAATAACATAGCAAGTACAATATCAATGAATTAATAGGACATACATAATTAAAAATAATCCAATTGCAATAATCTAATTCCAATCACAAAATAAACAACCTTAACTCAACAATATAGAGTATAAGTAACTCACAACAAAATCCTACTGAAACTACCTTTAGTCTTATCTATGAATTACAAGAACAATATGAAATTCATAAAGGAACTAAGAATAAGAAATACTCTCCATTGAAGCTCAAGAGCTCAAGCTAAATCACTAATCCTCAAGAGTTGGAAAGTTAGCCACACATTGAAGCTTCAACTACTGTCACCGACTGAAGCTTCGCTATGTCATAGAAATTGAAGGATGAAAGGACAAATTTTATAGTGCTTGTGTTATGAAAGATGAAAGTGGAAGAAGGAAAAGGGAAAAGAAATATGTCTATGGTCAAAGAGGAAGAAATTGATGGTGTAGAACAAGGGGGCCAATAATGGTGATCTCAGCACTGTGGCGATGGTGGTTGAGAACGGAGATGGCAGTGGTGGACAGAGACGGTGGTAATGGTGATAAAGGGTAGAGAATGTCATTGATAGTGGTGGAAAATAGAGTGAAAGATTGTGATGGTTTCCCCCCTCTCTCCTCCTCCTTTCTACTAAATAGAGCTTTTTTCTAGTTTGGCCCCCTCCTCCCTTCTTTGAGGCAGCCCCCCTTTCTCCAAATCTAACCTAATTTTTCATAAAAAATGCTAAAGCTTAAGGGACCCTAAACTAATATTTGTGAAATTCGAGTACCAAATTGCTATTAATTTAGATTGAGGTCCTTCAACAGCATTAATTCAAAGCCTTTTATTTTCTTTTAAGCTTCCATCCCAATTTATTTTAAGTTCCTATTGTTAGAACTGACTGTCACTTAAGAGAGGGGTGAATTGTGTGTCTGATAAAACTTTATTGATTTTGAAAATCTTTTTGGGATATTAACCAAAGTAATAAGTATGAAAATAATAATCCATAAATTTAAAAATAATCAATTAAATGAGATATGCTGGAAATATAAAAGATAAGGGAAGAGAATATGCAAACTAAGATTTATCCTGGTTCGATCCAATCCACGATGACCTACATCAAATTCTCAAGCTCTACTCGATATTTTCAATCCACTATCTTCTTGTTTGAAATGGGCACAAGAGAAGCCGCTACACTTCCTTAAGTTTCACATGTACTTGAGAACCTTCACAACCATAAAAGTTTACTCTCGGCACTTGCGAAGCCTTTGTAATCCTCTCTGAGCCACTCCCCCTCACAACATGAAAGGATACAATTTGGGTGATAATGGAATACAAGCAAACTTCTCTTATAGAAGTGAATGATAATTACTAAAGCTTAGATACAGACTCTCGGTATATTACATAATCATTTCAAAACAAAGAGTATACAAAATAGAGATACTGAAGTCAAGGTATTGGCATTTATATGCTTTATGCGTGCAAGCTCTCGTCTATCATCGCCTTGTTCATCTTGAATGTTTCTCCTTTTATAGTTGATGTATATTTGATGACCGTTGGAAATAATGAAGTGTTCGTTGGCTCGTTGAGAGATTTTTCTCTCCGTTAAAATATAGTCGTTGGAGATATGCCATAATTATGATTTTTACAGTCTTGTGTTTGATCCCTTCTTTAAAACTTCTAATATGTTTTTAAACACATATGATAACTTGTAGGAGTAATTAGAATCAATGGGTATTATTAATCATAGGTATATAATTGAATCAAATATTATCGTTACGATGCTTTGTTTTTTGGATCACACAAACCTTGAGGTTTTATGTTTTCCTTGAGGTAATCTTAAGAAATCAATATTCTCGAGGTTTTAATCAATAATTAACACATGATGTTTGAGGAATAATATTTCCTCAAGGACTTTGTAAATTAGAATTACCTTGAAGTTACAAGCATATTAGATTATACCCTTGAGGATTAAATCTTAACTCAAAGTTACTTTCTGAAAAACATAGTTCATAGTATAATTGAACCCTTGAGGTCTCAGGGTTTGTTAAAAAGAAATTCAGAGCATTAAGTTAAAAGAGCTTACTATCCTCGAGGTCAATGAATAGCCTCGAGGCTTCTTTGATGAAGACACACTTGCAAGGTTTTGGAATACATATCAAGGTTTTGAAATAGCCTTACAAGGTTGCCAAGATTTGTCATAGCCTCGAGGCTAATGTCCACTCTCGAGGCTCCTTCCAATTTCTCAATACTGCAAGGTTTCATTGTAGCCTTGCTTCAACAAGGTTTTGTCTTAGCCTTACTATTGTGAGAAGGTCTCGTAACCTTGAGGTTGTACCCCACCCTTGAGGTAAGGATCACATCTTGCCAATGGCAAGGTTTTGATCCAACCTTGCTGCCTTAGCAAGGTTTTCCACAAACCTTGCAGTTGTGGTAAAAATCCAATAACCTCGAGGTTACCATCCACCCTCAAGGTTGGAATCATAACTTGCTAACAATAAGGTTTTGGTTCAACCTTGCACCCACAGCAAGAGGCCTGTAACCTCAAGATTATCATCTATCCTCGAGGTTATGGCTCAACCTTGCCAACTACAAGGTTTTGAGCAAACCTTGCATCAACAGCGAGGTTTCACCGAAACCTCGCTTCCCAATGAGGATTTTAGTAAACATGTCAGTTTTATATCTTGATTCATCTTATCATTCAAGCCCCAAATATAGCAAATTATATACCAGTAGAAAGCTCTTTGAGTCATCTTTCTAATGCAAAAATAATAAGCTTCAAATTCATTGTATTCTGGAAGATATGAATTGAAGAATATAGACTGTTCTGGAATATGCGTCAAGCCACAACATCATATGTGAAAATTCACAGCAACCTCATTTTATCTTCGTTTTGGATGATCTAGGATTAATTGGAAATATATTTG
>JBAGKO010001043.1:0-10000 GCA_037177275.1 Acacia concinna | reverse complement strand
GTTTTTGTCTCTAGCATGACCACTTGATGAAATGTGGAGGAAGGTGGGATAAATGGCCGATACTACTGGAAGGATTCCTCTTTGGCTGATAGGTACTGTAACTGGTATTCCTGTGATCGGTTCAATTGGTATTTTCTTTTACGGTTCATATTCCGGATTAGGCTCATCTCTGTAATAATAAGATGAACTTGATTGTAGACATGAAAAAGTAAGAACTCAGCAGGACCGTACCCCTCGAATCAGACAAAACAAAAGGGTACGGTCCTGCTGAGTTCTTACTTTTATAGCAAAGCTTTGATTCATTCCATAACCTAAAAGCGGTAAAGTTACCTAGTCAAAAAAATATTATTACTTGTAAAAATAACAAAACGGATCCCTTACTCTGATGTTTCAATACTATATTCCTTTGTTTCTAGTGATGTTTTTGAAGAATTGAATCCGTTAATGAATTCAGAGTCTCTCTCTGTTGTTACTACAACATATTTATTAATATTAACTCTGTGACGAAGCAAAAAAAGGAATTCATCGATTTTTGGATGATCAAAATTATATAATTATAAATTATAAAATTATATTATATATATATGGATTTCCACAGATGAGACATCCTACAAATCATTTATTTATATACTCATAGAACCTTACTCTATCTATAAAAAAGATAAAATTTGAACTGTGATGAGATAATAGGATTTAGATATGTGTAAAAAAATGCAATTGACTTTTCAATTTCAACCGACCGGGACGTCAAAAAAGAATTTGGTTGCATTTTTTTTACTAAATTTATTAAGTCAATTAAATAATTGAAGGGATTCTATTTGCTCAATGAATTATTACCTACCAACCACACACCCCTTTTTATTTGTTTGTTCACTACTTCTTATATTATTATTATCAAAATCTAAAAAAAAGAAGTTCTGATACTGATAGATAGACCCGGAAAAAATAGTAATCTTATCTTTGACGAACAGGAGAAAGAATCATTATTATCTCGTATCTCGACACAAGAAAAAGGAAATCCCTTTTCTTGTGTCAAATAGAAGAATAGAAAGACTAATAATACCTCCTAGAAGCATTTGTATCTTTTATTTATCTTTTGCTTTGTATTCTCCTCCTTTGTATTGTATTTGTATACCTATTATCCATTACTAATACAATGAATGGTCTATTATATAGAAGTAATAAATTTTAGACATCTCTCAAAGCAAAAACAGTATAAACAAAACAAACAAAGGACTTTACAAATTTTTTTATGATCATACTACATGACATAATAGTATCGATCAAAAAAATTTGGCCTTTCCTTTTTACCAACTTGTATTAAAGAATCCCTAGATCTAAAAATTCATTTCGTACAATTGAACCTTTTCAAACTGTTTCTTTTTAAGAACCAAAAAGATTTGTGCTAGAATAACAGATGCTAAGAAGAACAAAAGACCTTGAACGCGTAACGGATCTTGAAGCACTATCTCGGCATCTCCCTGACCAAACCCCCCCACATTGGGATTACTTGTTAATAGTTGATCAAGCTTGATAGACTCACCCTCTGAAACAAGAAGTTCCGGTCCTGGAGGTATAATATCAATCACTTGATGTCCATCCGATGGATCAGTTATGGTTATTTCATATCCGCCCTTTTCTTTACGTACTATTCTGCTTACTATACCTGCGGATGTGGCATTATAGACAGTATTGTTACTCTTACTCCCATCGGGATAAATCTGACCCCTTCCCCTGTTTCCGCCTACGTATATGGGATATTTTAAGAAGTGAACGTCCTTCCTCGTAGCAGGGTCGGGAGAAAGAATAGGAAAGATGATTTCCCTATATTTCTGACCAGGAACAGGACCTACTACAAGAATATTTTTTTTAGTGGGACGATAACTCTGAAAAGAAAGATTGCCTATCTTTTCTTTCATCTCGGGGGAAATACGATCGGGAGGGGCTAATTCGAATCCCTCGGGTAAAATAAGAACAGCCCCCACATTCAAACCCCCCTTTTTGCCATTAGCAAGAACTTGTTTCAGTTGCGTATCATAAGGGATTTTAACAACTGCTTCAAATACAGTATCAGGAAGCACAGATTGAGGAACCTCAATATCCACGGGCTTATTAGCTAAATGGCAATTGGCACACACAATTCGTCCAGTTGCTTCTCGTGGATTTTCATAACCCTGCTGCGCAAAAATAGGATATGCATTTGAAATAGATGTCTGAGTTATTACATATATCGCGATCAATACAGAAATAAATCGAGTCATCTGCTCCTTTACCCAAGAAAAAGTATTTCTATTTTGCATGGTCCAATCATCGATCCCCGAATTTCTACAATAAATTAGGTAGGTAGCTAGTATAGTTCCCTATCCACGAGTCTGTCATTGTACTGGAATAATTGTACTGAAATATAGGACAAATACCTTGAATAAACAGGTAGAAATATAAAGAAAGAGTAAGTCAAATTAAAATTTCGTTATGCACAAAGAAAGATTCTGATTTGATTGATATCAGGAGATTAAATGAGTTCTTCATTCTCATTCATTCATTGAATGATAAATGACTACAAGTGAAGGAGATACACGATTTAAGCAATGAAAAATCCAATATTTCACAATTGTATCTAGAATGACTGGAAAAGTGGAAACAAGACCGGATATAATTTGATCGTTATGTGCCAATCCAAAATCGTTGTAGACCGAACCAATCATTAGTTCCCAACCATGTGGAGAGTGGAACCCAATCCATAAATCAGTGACTAAAAGAATAGAAAAGGCTTTTATTGTGTCACTTAAGTTATATAAGAATTCCTGAACCCAAGAATTAAGAATGACAAGTTTTTCATTACTCAGAATAAAATAACCACTTAGAATAGCGAAACAGATTATATTTGTCGAGAAATGCAAAATGCTATGTAAATTATATTCATTATGTATTTTGACCAATTGTATTGTTTCTTTGTGGATTCCTATACGAAGCTTTTGTAGATGTGTCTCGGGGTACTCCTTTATCATTTCGTCCAACAGAAATAGTTGTTCTAATTCTATGAATTTTTCTAAAACGTTCTTCTCTTGAATATCATTCAAGAAAGTTTCGGATTGCCTGGTATTCCACCAATCATTAACCCAAGGTTCCAGACATTTATTAAATGAGAGAGAGACCCACCAGGGTAAAAATACTATAGATGCAAGATATGGAAGGAAAATCAACACTTTCTTTTTTTTTTTCACTTTTCTTTTTTTTTGAATTGTTAATAAACCTGCTTCATTTTATTTGTTAATTTTATCTTATCTGATATTTCTCTGAAGCATGAGTTCTATAACAAGGTATGGAACCTATGGATCTATTCTCCATTTTTGTATAATTATTTAGTCCTTTATTTAGTCTTTGGATCTAAATTAAATATAGAAATAGAATCAAGATAAGGTCTGTTTTGGATGAAAAAAAAAATAAGCAAATATTCAGATATTTCATTTGAACAAATTAGAACCAATTGTATTGCATCCTTATTTGTTCTTTTCGATGAATGCTCAAAAAACCACTTGATTGAAGAATATTATTCAAAATTTGAGACGAAAGAACTCCACCGGGGACCAAGTAATTATTATTTCGAAATGTTTTACCCCCAGGAAAAGAAAAGGGAGATTTCTGAAGAATATTGATGATGAAATCCGAAATAGGTGACAAAACAAGAGATAAATTGAATGGTTATGAGAGATCCAATCGTTTGTTTCTCAAGGAGAAAAATAAAAGATAAAAAGAAGGATTGGTTGACAAAAGAAAGAAATTTTATGAGATATGATCTATCTGTATCTAATATATCAATTCTAAAATGGAATTTGAGCCTAAACTAAAAAGAAAAGATGAATTCTCTATTTCGAAATGTCCGGTTTGTGATGAATCCATACTTATTATACTTCTTACTAGTATGAAAGAAAGAATTGAGTTGAACTCCATACACATAAAAAATTTTTGGCAGACGAAAAATGACTTCTTATTATAGTTTAGTCGTTTTGTTCCATATACGTCCCCCTTCTTTTGCTTTATTCTAAGGGTCACCACCACATCAACAGAACAAAGAAATAGAATCTAACATGTTCTACTCGAATGAGCATTCTGAAGAAACTTCAGTTGTATTAAAAAAAGAAGAAGAGGATTGCTGAATTCCTTCCCTCATGCTGAGAAAGTATTTATTTCCCATTTCATTTCAAAATACTTCAATTGGTACGCGCAAGAAATAGGCTAATTCCGCAGCTTTTTGTTCAATTTCTCGTGGAGTTAAATTCTCATCAGTACGAGTCAAAGGAATAGTTCCCTGGCCCCTGACTTCCATATAAAGGACACGACGAGTATAAAGGCCCTCTTTAACCTCCACTCTGATTGACTGAATATCGCTCATAAGAAAGCGAAGGAAGATACGACGATTTTTTCCAGGAAATCCCCAACGAAAAATACACACTATTCCTTCTTTTCTATCGAATCGATCATAACCACTACCTACATTCCACAAAATTGTGCACCACAAATAGGAGCTAATGAATAGACCCGCAATTCCATAAAAAGACATCACAATCCCTTGTGGAAAAAAAGATATTTGTTGATATGGAAATACGGATATCAGATCCCTACCAAGATAACTGGAAGTTCCAACGACTAAGAATCCTAGTGAACCTAAAAAAAGGATACAGGCCCAGAAAAAATTACTTGTTTTTTGAGACCCCGTTATAAGTTCTATCCATATATGTTCTGATCGCCAGTTCATATTATACTAGATCTAATTGCATTCGATTGGAATTGGGAGAATAAACCAAATGAATTTGACTTTTCTTTTCCTGCTCCCGAGGTAACTCTCATCAACTAGCACTTGATGTGAACCATTAGAAGTAATTGGTTAGATATATTGACTTTCCACTTTAAATATTCGATGATCCGCTTTTTGCCAGAGCTATACCCGCATATACATACATTTATACAGATATAATGTATACGCACGCAAAACGGCTCTTTCTTTCATTTATATTTGCAAGGAGCCACATATTGTACCACATTCCACTAAAAAAATAGATACCTAAATAATGATCCAGTGTTGATTGAAATAACTTGATGAGATTTGGTCCCATACATCGCAGCTAGACAATCTTATTTTTTTGGACATAAAGAAATAAAGAAATCATTGCAATTGCCGGAAATACTAGGCCCACTAAAGGCACAAAAATAGAGGGGAAGTTGAAATCTGTCATAGAATGGGTGCCTCAATTTAATATTTGAACCTCTTTATAAGGATATCTTATGATAAGTAGTCTATCTATTATATTATAATATAAATATAAGTATATAAATAATATTATTAATATTAATAAGAATATTAAATTAATAAGAATATTAATAAGTACAAGAAATGTAAAACTACATTAAGTGTACCTATTTTATTTATCTTTCTACACGAATATGTATGATAATTCCATTTAATAAACTTTTTCTTATCTTGTTTTCATTCTTATCTTTTTTCTAAAACTAAAATAATAAGAAGTTTTTATGAGTTTGCGACTCTAAATCCGATACAAGAGGATTCTTCGTAAAAGTCAAAAAATGGGTTTTCGGATGGGTTTTCGGAAGATATAGAGATCATTTCTATTACTACATAGATATTTTATTCTATATCTATATTTAATTTATTATTATATTTAATTTATTATTGTTATTATATTATATTATTGTTTTTTATTATTTTATTAATTATTATTGTTATTATTCTATAATTAGACAATTCTCTAATTATTAGACATTAATATATTGATATATATTTACATTTAATCTTACATTAAATTATATTATACATCAATTACATTTTACTATATATTTATTATTATTACTATATCTATATAAATCTATATAATCTATATAACGATTACATTACATTAATATCTATTACATTATATTAATATTACATTATATTAATATTATTTGTTCTATGTTTATAATTATTTATCTTATATTTATTTTAATATTTATTTTATTTTAATATTTATTTTATATATTCTATTTCTATTCATTTATTATTTATTTTAATGAAATTAAAAAAAAAAAATAATAAATATAAATAATAAATAAATAGAAATTATAATATAATAAATATATTAACATATAATAACATAACAAAATAACAAAAAAATATATTTAACATATATTTAATTTAACAAAAACAAAATAAAATACAAAATAAATAATAATTAAAAAAAAATTTAATAAATTAATTAAGAACTAAAACTAAGAAGCATTAAAATTGAATAAGCATTAAAACGTAATTAAGACGTAAGAAGGACGAATACAATTCTAAAATTCTTCTTTTTCAAAAAAAAATTCCTAGGAAGAAAAAATTAACTCTTTTATCCTGTTAATAGAGGGTTTCTAATTCCTAATCAGGAATAGAGGTAAAATACAAGCAAAAGGGATCCGTAGGAAAAAAGAAAAGCGATTATCCAAAACTTCTGATTCTTACTACAAGCAGAATTTATGTCACCAAACGTCATTTTTATCAGTTTTTTTGTCACGATGATATGAATTACTGCTCACTACAAATAACTGAATCTAGTGCTGTACTTTAATTTACAAATTTTTTTTAAGTCAAGGAAAGGAAACCGTGGAGCTGAAATAACTCACACAGAACGCCTTTTAAAAGATTACGTGGTACGATTGGATCGAATAAGCCCTTATGGAATGAATACTCAGCCGCTTGTGAACCGTCGGGTACTGTTTTATTTAATGTTTGTTCAATTACTCTTTTACCCGCAAAAGCAATGTAGGCATTGGGTTCAGCAATAATAACATCTCCCAACATACCAAAACTGGCAGTTACTCCACCAGTTGTAGGAGATGTAAGGATTGATACATAGAATAACTTTTTATTTGATTGATAATTAGATGAAGCAGAAGATATTTTAGCCATTTGCATCAAGCTCAAACTTCCTTCTTGCATGCGTGCTCCCCCAGAAGCACACACAATAATGACAGGTAGAGATCGATTAGTAGCATACTCGAGCAAACGGGTGATTTTTTCGCCTACTACGGATCCCATACTACCTCCCATGAACCGAAAATCCATAACCCCAACTGCTATGGGAATACCATTTAGTTGACCTATACCTATTTGAACAGCTTCAGTTAAACCCGTCCTTCTTTGATAAAAATCGATACGATCTTTATAAGGTTCCTCCTCTGAATGAAATTCAATGGGGTCCGCGGAGACCATATCTTCATCCATAGGATCCCAAGTGCCAGGATCAATCAAAAGTTCGATTCTATCTGAACTACTCATTTTCAAATGATATCCACACTGTTCACAAATATTCAGTTTTGACCTAAAAAATTTTTTAAAATTTAATCCATAACAATTTTCGCATTGAACCCATAAATTTCGGTATTTTTTATTTATATCAAAATCACTAGATCTTCCTCTTATATTAAAATCGCGGCTGTTAACACCAGTTCGGATACTAGAATTCCTATTTTCACTACCGCTTACGCCTTCAGTACAAATGAAACTAGAAATGTAACTGTCACTGTAATTGTCGGTACCACCGAAAATGTCACTGTAATTGTCGGTACCACCGAAAATGTAACTATGAATACTGACTTCAAAACGAAGATAACTATCAATGCAACTATTAATGTGATTATTCCAACTAGATTGAGTATCATACATGTAATGATAATAGTAGTGATTGTTACTCTTAGACCTACTATTCAAATAATTGGAAAAAAAACTTTCTAGTTCACTCAGAAAAAAAAAACTATTATTTTCAATATCAAAACTAGTATTTTCAATATCAATATATACAGAATAACTGTCACCATTACCGTCCCTAACTAAAAAAGTGTTATCAGAGATAAAACTCCAAGTATCCCCGATATCAAATAAATAATCAATATTACTGAAACTATAACTACCGCTATCACTCCAACTAGGAATGTTATTCTCCGTATCATTTAGAATAGGCTCTTCGCTTCCACTGGTATGTCCAACAGCATTAAGACTATCCATTGATTTACTTAGCCCACACTTATGTTCTAACTTCTCCTTAGACAACATCGAATTGAACCACCATTTTTTCATAGAGTCTTCATGCTCCCTATTTGATGAAAATATAATAGATGAATAGTCATTCGATGAATAATCATTTTACTATTTTATTTCCTATCAGAATTAAGCATACGATCCAACCATTGGAATTGTTAACTAACAATGAGTGAGTATTGAAAGAAATGATTTTCTTTTTGGGGAATCCGGGTATCACTTCAATATATATATTATGATATATTATGATAGAATCTTTTCCTCAATTAGAAATATAAAGACAGGTTTCTCTCATGTCATGTACAAAAGAATTCTCATCGAAAAGATAAATAGTTATTTCTTCCTATACTATAAATGAAGAATTCATTCTCGTATAATCTCGTATCATATAATCAAATAAAATAATAAGTTTCTATTGTAACATGAAATGAAAAAGACAATATACAGGGTGGGTAGAAGTAGCCCCCCCTTGGCTTTATCTATGGCCTGAAACTGCAGGATAGAAAATGATCCACCAATCCCAAGGATCCATAATTAATCCTATGAATCCAACAATAAACAACATAAGTATTGACTTCTTTAGTCTTCGATTTGATGTTGTATTTAATTTAGATCTTGTATATATAAGATCTGCACATATGAAAGATCTATGCAAACACATAGTATAGGACGGTCGTTCTTTATTCGGCTCAATCCTTTTTTTTAGGAAAAGGATTGGGCCGAGTTTAATTGCAATCAATTAGGAGAACAAACAGAAATTACTGAATTATGCGCGCTTAGTTCTTATACTTTCTGTTTATCTATCTTATCTACTGGTTCGAACTCGAATTTGATCTCTTTCCATACTTCACAAGCAGCGGCTAGTTCCGGGCTCCATTTGGCAGCTTCACGGATAATCTCATTACCCTCACGAGCAAGATCACGTCCCTCATTACGAGCTTGTACACATGCTTCTAAAGCTACCCGATTAGCTACCGCACCAGGTGCATTTCCCCAAGGGTGTCCTAAAGTTCCTCCACCGAACTGTAGTACGGAATCATCTCCAAAGATTTCGGTTAGGGCAGGCATATGCCAAACATGAATACCCCCTGAAGCCACGGGAATAACACCTGGCATAGAAACCCAATCTTGAGTGAAAAAAATACCGCGACTTCGGTCTTTTTCAATATAATCATCACGTAATAAATCAACAAAACCTAAAGTCATCTCACGTTCCCCTTCCAGTTTACCTACTACTGTACCACCGTGAATATGATCTCCACCAGACATACGTAATGCTTTAGCTAGTACACGAAAATGCATACCATGATTTTTCTGTCTATCAATAACTGCATGCATTGCGCGGTGGATGTGAAGAAGTAGACCATTGTCGCGGCAATAATGAGCCAAACTGGTATTTGCAGTAAATCCTCCAGTTAAGTAGTCATGCATTACGATGGGAGCTCCCAATTCTCTGGCAAATATGGCCCTTTTCATCATTTCTTCACATGTACCTGCAGTTGCATTCAAGTAATGTCCTTTGATTTCACCTGTTTCTGCTTGTGCTTTATAAATAGCTTCAGCACAAAATACGAAACGGTCTCGCCAACGCATAAAAGGTTGTGAGTTCACGTTTTCATCATCCTTGGTAAAATCAAGCCCACCGCGTAGACATTCATAAACTGCTCTACCGTAGTTTTTTGCGGATAATCCCAATTTTGGTTTAATAGTACATCCCAATAGGGGACGACCATACTTGTTCAATTTATCTCTTTCAACTTGGATACCATGAGGCGGGCCTTGGAAAGTTTTGGAATAAGCAGGGGGAATTCGCAGATCCTCCAAACGTAGAGCTCGTAGGGCTTTGAAACCAAATACATTACCCACAATGGAAGTAAACATGTTAGTAACAGAACCTTCTTCAAAAAGGTCTAAAGGATAAGCTACATAAGC
>JBAGKO010000994.1:0-12183 GCA_037177275.1 Acacia concinna | reverse complement strand
ATTCCTTAAACCGCTACAAATATCCAACATGAAACAAATTTGTAGCGGTTTTGGGTAAAACTGCTACAAATGTTGAACTTTGTAGCGGTGTTTTTTAACCGCTACAATTGACCGCTACAAATGAAACGCTACAAAATAACTTTTTTTTTGTAGTGTCTTTTTCACCGGATACCGAGCTTGTGTTTGGATGTTATTCCCTTTAATTATTTTTATAAATAATTTTCTTTTTCATTGTAGGAAACAAACTTGTAGTTAAAATTGGCTAAAAATGATGATTGTGTTAAAAATGTCGTGTCTTTTCTAACTATGCACATATTTAATAAAAAAGTATAAGAGAGAATGGATATAAAATATATGAAAGAGAATGAATGGAAACCATGAAGGAGAATGTACAATAAATAATTATATGAGAGATAATAAGTTGTAAGTGAGGGATAATTATTACAAAGGTATCTATTTAATAGTGTAGAAAAAGAAAATGTAGTTTAAATTTTAAGCTAAGAAAAAAATTGTTTATATTAAAAATTAATAATAAGAAAGAGAGAAAGTGGTTTATAAAAAATAATGAAGAGAATATTGATTTATAAGTTTCGAAAAACTTATGACCAAGTATTAATTGGATGTGTTGGATTAATATTTATACATTTTTTTATTAACCATGTTAGGTGAGTTGAACCATTTTCTTACATGGTTTGGTATGCGGTTTAATTAGTAAAGTTCTAATATCCATAATAGCTTTTTACAATTAGTTTTACATTTTTATATGATAATAGTTTTAATCATTTTCAATAATTTAGTTAGATTCTTTTTTATGATGATTAATCATTATTTTGATAAGGAGCTCTTTATAAATATAGTAGTGTTTTGAAATGGTTAGTTGAATTTTTTCTATCATGATGAATGATTAAAGTAATTTGAGATAAAATTTCTCTTACATGTTTATCTCATACATTATAAATCACAATTGAAAATTGATTTTTGTTCTAATTGTCTTTCCAACAAATCTGAATTAGATTCAGGCCGTATCATACTTTGAGCATATCATAACCTATTTTAGTGAATAGGTAAGCTCAAATTCATGCATATCTATATAAATAAGCTATCCCTATTTTCATAAGACATGACCTACACGCTTGCACACTTGACTTGTTTTTTTTGAAGTTTTATAAATTACTTATGAAATTGCAAAACTAGCATTAACTATAAGTTTCACTTCCCATCACTTAAAACTGAGCTCAATCTTCTCACTTATCAGCTACTCATATCTCCCTTGACTCTACTTAGCCGCTTAAGGGCTTACTTAGTGGGAGGGATTTGGAGTGGAGGGGAGGAAATTTTTTTATAAGTTAAATTTTAACAAATTAAAAAAGTGGAATTAAAAGTTTTAAATTATTTTTTATACTACATTTTTTCTTTATTAACATTTTATAACCCCACTTTTTCAATTTTTTTAAATTCAACTCCTAAATTTTTTATTATCCTTCCCTTCCCTCCTCCTCCCCTCATACCAAACAGCCCTTAAAATGTTTTACTCCCTCCCCAGTATTATAAGTTTACTTCAGTGATGCCAACATGATATCTCATAATATCAATAGAAGCGATTTGTCATAGTTTTTACGGTAAAAGAAGAGATGTGAATTCCAATTTTAGGGTTAGCATTGTTTCGCTAAACCTAGTGTAACTTAAACTTTTTTTTTTTGCCAACAGTAACTTAACCTATTTTCTAGAGCCGGTAATTAGGGTCAGGCTTCCAAGGGTCATGGCCTTAGAAGGGCGGACCTATTGAAATCTGATTTAAGAAAATCACATATTTTTTTAAACCTAAGGCCAAGGTTAGCCCTATAGGGTCAGAATCCTTTTGAACATTTTTTTTAATATTTTTTTAAAAAATATTAAATTACAACAATTCAAATTTTATACATAAATTGTGTTAGTGTAAAGTCTCAATAGTACACAACATGTAACATAATAATAAACAAACAATATAGTTTAAGGTACACCATTATAAAATGCCAACCGACTAAAATTACAAACAACACACACAAAATATAAAAGAGCTAACCACTAAATAACATAAGCTAAACGACATAGTTTGTGTGTTTTGTTACATTATTGGGTTAAGGTTTTTACCAAAAAGAAATTAGTTGGGCTTAACTGGCCCTTTTAAACCAGAGGCCTACAGGGTTGACCCTTGTTGACTCGATTATATTTTTATTCTCTAAAATACAAGCCTGCCCTTTAACTTAAACAGGCTTAAAAAGGTCGGCCGACGGGCTCAGCCCGTTTTTCCAGCTCTACTATTTACACTGCTAACTTTGTCGGTTAATGCAATAATGTACGTTTAAATATCAAAAGTGAAACAATGAAAGTTCATTAAGAAATTTTGAAAAATTAACTAATTTTATGAATGATGCATAGCGCGTGAAATCGGCATTAAATTAGCGTTATAAGAGTGAAATTAGTCAATTACCATTTAAACATCAAAACAAAAATAAACAAAATACAAATATGAGATATCTATCAATCTATCATCTATAAATGGGCCTCAATTATGCCATTACTGGGGCTTTCTTAATAAAATATTATGAATAGAAAAATTAATTAACGAAATGCAATATAGAAAAAAATATTTAACAAAAGATAACACTATAAATCATGTGTAGTTGAAACGATTTTTGTAAATTGTTCTAACTAATAATAATTTGTATTAAAATAACTGGAAAGAGAGAAAGATGTG
This sequence comes from Acacia concinna, assembly GCA_037177275.1. Taxonomy (NCBI): domain Eukaryota; kingdom Viridiplantae; phylum Streptophyta; class Magnoliopsida; order Fabales; family Fabaceae; genus Acacia; species Acacia concinna. The sequence goes on along the minus strand of JBAGKO010000994.1, from coordinate 9,446 downwards.
GACACAAATCATTCAACCTTAGAAAGACTTTTGCCCTTCAACGAAGTCGTTTTCACTTTGAATGACTTTAATGAGTTTTTTATTCTAAATATTAATTTATTATTTTTTTATAAAATTTAATAAAAGTAATAAATAATGATGATTCCTTATTTTTATATAAATTTATGATATATTTTAATATATTAGGAAGTCATCCATAATTAATTTAAGGGATTTAGTTAAGATTTTGATAAGATACTAATAGGGAGCATTCTTGAAGGGATTTCATTTTAAATATAAATATTAGGAGGAAAATCATGATGATGATGATGATGATATATTCCTAAATAAGAAACAAACAAAAAAACTATAAGGAGTTATTATTATTAATGTTATTATTATTATTATTATTTATCACCTATCAAAGATAAGATGTAGATATTATTCCAAGCGTCATGATCTCTCTGATGGCTGATGATAAACCAAATAATGATAATAATATACTAATAGATTGTAATAATAATAATAATAATAATAATAGCATTAATAATAATAACTCCTAATAGTTTTTCTTCTTCTCTGTTTTTTATTTAGGAATATATTATTATTATTATTACCTAAATTATTTTTATTATTAATATCATGATTTTCCTCCTAATCTTTATATTTAAAATGAAATCTATTAAGTCATGCTCTCTATTAGTATCTTATCAAAATCTTAACTGAATCCCTTAAATTAATTATGGATGACTCTTTAATATATTAAAATATATCTTAAATTTATCTAAAAATAGGGAATTATCATTATTTATTACTTTTATTAAATTTTATAAAAAATAATAAATTAATATTTGAAAAAAAACTCACTGAAGTCTGTATTATGAAAAGTCGTTCAACATCTGAATGACTTGTGCCATAACAACAAGTTGTCAACCTTTGAACGATTTATGTCCTTATTCTTTTCTTTCTCCTGTTATTTTAACGCAAATTGTTCTTAGTTAGAATGATTTGTAAAAATCGTTTCAACTACACACGATTTGTACTGTTATATCTTATTAAATATTTTTCCTTTATTGCATTTCGTTAATTAATTTTACTGTCATAATATTTTATTAAAAAAGCCGCCAATTTCGTGTCCTTGTTATTCTCAAATGGTGCCACCTTTTAATTTTTTTCTTTTTTATTGTTTTTAAAAAACTTTGTGAGATTTTGTCTTTTTGAAATCCTTCAACAATAGGGCTTCCTACTTTATCATTCAGTAATTTTTTAAAAAAAAAATAGAAGCAAATGTTACCATACCTACGAGCATATTAAAGCCAACTTTGAATCCAAAACTCTGTCCAAGTATAACGACTTGCGCTGCTATTAAATTTATTATCGTCAAACTTGTAAATCAACTCTCAAAGTTTACCTGAAGTTTTATGTTTTTAGCTTACAGAATCAAAAGTTTTTTTTTTTATTTAAACTTGTGTTGATAATAAATTCAACTAAACTAGCGAGTTTTCACACTGTGTTTACCGTATTTATATTTTTATCTTATAAAATTATGTCAACCACTTTAAAGCTCATGTTAATTTATTAGTTTTAATCATATTTAATGGCTTTATATATGAACTTTATAGAAATATCTTCCATGATATGATAATTATAATGTTGGTTGTTTTAATTTCAAAAATTCATATTTAAATATTTTTAAATTAAATTACTGCCATTTTTTTATATATTTATTATTTTATTATATACTTATACACCCATTGATTAATATAATTAAACTCTTATGAATTAACAATTCTAGGTCATGAACCAAATTTCTTATCACGTGTTTATTTAATGTAGCGAATTTGACAACCTTGATCAGAATAGCTAGCCATTAACAATATATGAAAATTTAATTTTAGAAAGAATTAAAGACAAACCTTGCACGCAAAACATTTACGGAACAATCTCATCAAATCTGATGTAATTAGGAACTAATAATTATCAAATCCAAGATGGCATATTCTTACAATTACAAACTTATTTCCTTCATTTTTCGTTTTTACTTCTTTTAAGACAATTTTAACATGGGGTAAAAAAATGTGATAGGTTGATATCTAAGGCATTGGAGGAAAGAAGGGAGTGCAGGGGAACGTGAATTCCGGGCGACAAGGGCAGAACAAAGGGCCACTTTGATATTGTAGGGTTTGCTCTAAGTCACCCCATCATTGTATTATGATATTCTTATTTTTTAGCTACTATGATCCTTTTATTGAGTCCTTTCTAAAATGGTATTGATTCTTTACATATATGCCCATATTTAAAAAGTGTGGTGAGAAAGTAAAATTAATACGATTTTGAAATTTATCACTCTATACCTAAATTTTAAGTCACTTGTAGAGAAAAAAGTTTGATTTTAAACCTAAGTCATATTTGTAGGGTAATTAATAATATTTTATCAAATTTACCCCCTATTTAATATACATTGGAAAGAGAAAGAGGAGAGAGAGGGGAGTGAAAATCATTTGTAAAATAGATAGAAATAAAAAATTAATAAGAAAAAAATATGAAAAATTTTAATGGGCTACAAGTAACTTATATTTTGGTATAATGGTGTACTAGTTTACTGCAGTTAATAAGGGTAATATCTAAAATTACTTGAATTTTATTAAAAATTTAACTATTTTAATTGCTACACATGAGTAAGTTAGAATTGACTTATATTAGAGTCTAAAGAGGGAGTATTTATTTTGTTAAATATAAGTATCCTTCTATTTGAGGCAATAATCTTTTTCGAGGTATTATTAGATATTAAATGCGAGTATTTCTCAGAATTTGAAGACTTGTTCACTACATAGTAAGAGACTAGCCTCATGAGACCTAACTATGTTGGCATTTAATTTTTCAAACTTTGCTTCAATATGATATTATTTGAAATTCTCATATCTATGCTCATTTTGGGCTGAGCACAATTGCAAAGCCTGCAAGCCCAATTCAAATCCTTATCACCCAAGCCAGGTTGCACGAGGAAGTTCTTACTTCAAATACTGAACCAAGACCTCTGATATTTTCAAGTGTTCACTGTGAAAATTTTGTAATAAACATATTACAAATATTTTATATGAATGGTGTTATATAATTGATTTTGCCCCCAACTAAGGCTCGGAGATTTGACTTCAAGTATTACTATTTATTGAACAAGAGCTTAGATGAAAACCAAGATGATGCAATATAATTAAGAAACATGTCTCTTACTTGTATATTCCGATACATGTTTATGCTCTTTACTAACATACTGGGAACTTATGAGACCAGACAAATACATCTCCATAGGAAAATCTAACTGTTCCTTCCTCATGTTGTTCATGTCATGGCAAGGGATTTAGTAGGAAGGGAAGAACCTGTTAAGTTTCCAGGGCAGTGCATAGAAATCTTCACTTCTGTTATCTTGGTTGAAGCCCCTGAACTTCTCCCACCAGTGCCTCCCGCTGTCCCGGCGAGTCGAGGGGTGCCCACGAGCCAGTGTGGAGTCCAGAAAGTAAGCAACTATGATCGCCACAGTTGCTGGGGATGAGAAAATAACTTGCACAATGTTGTTGAACTGCATGGTAATATATTTAAATCAAGTTCAGCTCCAACACACTATGATCTGACATTTTAAGTGATGAATCTTAATGAAATTTTATTTCTGTTCACGATTCTTTATGCTTGGTTGAGGAGTGTACTGTATACGCAAGAGTTTGTAAATTGATTTGTTAGGTCACTCCACACATGAGGAGGTCATAAGATCGATCTTGCTTGTTTCAAGCTGTTATGCTGGTCTTTGTGATTAAGTAAGAATTTGTGAATAGGTCTACTTACTGTAGTGGAGCCGGTATGAACTGGACCCTGCCCAAACAACAGTACATCCTGGATAAAATATTGGGTAACTGATAGACCTATGAAGAGGGAAAAGCCAAGAATGAACAATGTCCTGAAGCTGTTGAGGTTGCAGAACTGAAGAAAACTAAGCCCAGCTGATGCTGCTCATAGCAAAACAGAAACACTGAAGTCAAAATGCAAAGAGTTAAAGTGTACGAAGTAGGAAATAGTCCCAGTTGACACATAAGCACATATGAAAGTGAACAAACGTGATAGTTCAGACTTACCCACATAACCAAAGAGAACACAGTACAATGCTGCTATAATGGGCAATGGTATTGAAGCAAGAAAAGCTCCAAATTTCGCTGAACCAATAAACACAAACTCAATACCATATGAACGAATTAACAAATGCAAATGAATTTCAAGGTTTTTTTTTTTTTTCCATATTCAGATAGTGGAATAATACTATACCTAATATAGAGAAGAAAAGCATAAACCCAGCTGCTATTTGAATGACTCGCCGGCTTCCAACTTGTGTTAAACCCAAAAGCCCTGCATTTTCACTTGGAGAATAAAAGAAAAGGCAATTAGATTGTCTATAATGTATCCGATGAAGACCAAATCCTAGACCAAATCCTAAACCAAAGTCAATGATAGAATGTGAGAAATAGAGGAGATTTCGAGTTTATTATTTATATGAAAGTTAGTTTTCTTAAGTGATTAAATATTTAGTAAGTGAGATTATTTGATTATATTTTGACAAGTGGATAGAACAAGTGAGATTATTTTATTATATATTTGCAAGTTGTTTACTTTTTGTTTTTACTTGTAAGTTGTAATTTATAAGTTGATGGGTTTTCTTCATGAGAAAGAAAACGCCTTCTATAAATAGCTTAATAGTTTTCATTTGTAATAAGATTTATGAATATAATACTTTGCTATGATTTAGCTATTCAATGCCTCATCTTTCTGGTATTATCCCCCTTCATTTCTCTGCCCAATGCCCCTCCTGCATTCTATCCACCCTCTGTTTATTTTTCTTTTCCCTTAACCCTCCCCTATTGCATTAGAACAAGTGTGTGTTGCATCAGTGAGACTAGCATGATTCCTTAACTAAAGAAACCCTTTTTTGGTCCTTTTAATCAAAGCTAAGCACAAGATTTATGGAGTTGATGAAAATATGTACACTGATGCAGTGGAGCCAACTCCTGTGCCAAAAAAGCCATCCACAAGAGTCCCTATGCCCTGAAATAATTGGAAATTGAATAAATACGTATAACTTACAAGACCTTAATCAGTGGGAGTAAAGTCCAGAAATTTTATAGTACCAGCCAACCAACACCACGGCTAAGGACAGTGGGTGGAATATGTGTTGCACTTCCATATCTTGCTGCTGCTATAAAAGTCCCAGTGGACTGAATCCAGAAAACAACAAGGATAAGCCATATTCAGAGTAAACCCAACCATGAAGAAAAATTTCACATCAGAAAAAGGAAAAAAGTACTTTTGATTTAGTATTTGAAAACATTCTGAACAAAACTAGAAAACCCAACAGCCAACTTTTGCATACAAGCTTAAACATTAATAGGGCAGACCTCTATAATTGCAACAACAGAAGCAGCAAGCGTTACAAAAACATCACCAGCATCGAAAGAAGGACGTCCCCATTGAAATGGATATGGGACCCTTAACCTGCACGAGTGGGAGCAAAATCTAACTGTAAAACAAGGCTTCAGATGACTATCTTCATGTATGAAGTCTCTATATTTGAACTACACATGAGAAGAGGACAACTGAAGCTTTGAAAAGATATTTACCCATATTTGGATAGAGAGAAAATTAGAGGGAAAGAAAATTATGAGAGAAAACTTTTAAATATTGGAAATTTCTTTACTATTTATAAAAATTTTTAAATTTAGTATTCATTTTCTCCCATTTTCTTTCCATCCAAACACACCCTTATGTTACTTGAGGACTGACCAAGGAGCAGCAGTGACGAGGCCAGCTCTATCAGTACGGCAGCTTAATTGAGTTTTTGGTGATCTTTTGTTGTATGCACCAGCAACAGTCAAGATTTCAGCAAATACCCATACAATTATTATTGTGACTATGACTGCAAATCGATCGGCTCCTCTTGATTTCATCATTTGAGGTACGTACTGCAAGGAGGATAGTTTTTCATGGAAGTCAAATGAGGGATCAATATGGGCTATTAACCTGTTACTCCTGTTTGCCTTATCACCTTGTTGCTTGTAGGCAGACAAAATTTCACAAAGGTTTAAATTGAAATGGAACAAACAACTGTTCAGAAAGTAACTCACACCTGGGACAAGATAATCAGAATTACCAATGCAGGGAGTCCAATTTCAACACACTCCGCCAACTACATGAATCGAGTTAAACACAAAGCTAATGTTAATCATTGATCTAGTATTGATCTGAAGGAAGTTTGGCACAGACACAGAGAGAGAGTGGGAGAGGGAGAGAGTATACAAGGGGAAAACCAAATGCAAGGAGTCCTAGGCCAGTGAGAGTGACAAGGGGAACAGCACTGAGGGGGCTAAGAAACCTGCACAATCATAGCTTCAAATTACCAGGCTCTTCAACAAAGCAAATTCATGATTATCGAAAGGCATCGGAGAGTGTGAAGTTTGAATCCTCTGTATTTGTATTAGTACCTGGCAAAGATTCTCCAGAATCCAAAAAACCCAATAATGATTTGCAAGATAGATGCAACAATAAGTGAACCTTGTACGACTCTCATGGATCGTTTAAATCTCTGCAATTCAATCAAAACCCAAGAAACGTGAATTTTTGTCCACAATCAAAATCCAGCCATTTCCAAGTAGCATTTCTGAATCAAGCTCACACACAGGTGAGCTAAATTTTACCTGATGAGGATCAATATAGATGCTCAGATTACTAGAGAAAGCAGCGGATATAGCAGGGATGATGAAAGCATAGGAAGCCCCAATAACCACTGGAAGCCGTGTTCCAAACCAAGTCTGCAACAGTGTGTTTATAGCCGAAACGAAAAGCAGAGTCTGTATCATTTCAGCCTTCTCCACCTATATTGATTTGAACTTTGATTAGAAGCTAGAGACTGAGAAATAATAAGCAACAAACTTTAAAGAACTCCAATGTCATTAATTTTTTACATTGCCTCCGCCCATCAAAGGAGCAAGTACGGAGGAAATAATAACGATGGTTCCAAGCATCACCAGGTAGTGCTGAAAACCAAGTAGTATTCCTTCGGCTGCATTCAAACGAAAAAGAATCAGCTGTAGAAGCGGTTCTACTAAATTGTTGTATTATGAAATGAATATAAAATTCTGCATTCATGGAGTATTCTGGGTTGATTTTAATCTTTGCAATTAAAAGACTCATAGCTTTCCGTTTCGTTTCCCTTTCCTTCTACCACTTTCTTTTTTTCCCGGACAACCAAACGGCCGTAAAACGGAAGTTAAACAGAAAAGTGAAAAAAAAAAATCAATTGGAACCACAAACGTAAAAGCAGCCACAAAAACGCGAAACGGTTTGTTTCCGAAACTGAAAATGACGACACCAAGCTACGCACAGCAACCACGGAAATTCATGTTCAGAACACGAAAATTAGCAGTGATGAAAGTACAGAAAGAAAAGGGAAAAACAAGAAAGACGGAGAAATGGGAATTTACGCCAAGAAGGAGAGCTGCTGACGCAGTAATGGACGCCGGGAAGTTGCTCCTTCACGGGATGGGGTTGAAACTCATCCGCCTTCGGAGCTCCTCCTCCTTTTTCTGCTTGTGCCATAATTCTGTGTGCGAATGAGGAATGTCACAGAGTTTTCTGTGTGTGTGTCAGGATGATTATGATGCGAAAGGAGAGAATGAAGAGACAGTGATATGTTAGTCGTATCAGAAATGCTCAGAGAGAATCAAAATGATGGGTGAAGGTACTGGTTGGCGGCAACGTGAAGACTCTACTGCGGACGCATGAAGTTTATACTTTTTTAGAGAGAGAGAGAGAGAGATTCTGTTTGTTGCAATAGTGAGTGTTGCTTTTGGTCGCGGTTGGTAAAATGGTAGCTGACCTCTTTCGCTATTTCTCGCTTTGGGACGTTTTGTGTGTGTGTGTGAGAGAGAGAGAGAGAGAGAGAGAGCGCCAAGCATGTTATATACTGCACTTAAATGATAATGAATTTATAAATATAATTAATAAATAGGAAAAACAGACGAAAAATGTATATAAATTTTATTATCCAGAAGAATATGAGATGTTTTTATACAAGTTGTTAGAAAGTAACAGTACTCTATGGAATTTCATATTCAGATTCCTGAAATAGAATTTAGGTACTTCTAAGTCTAACCAATCACAAATTGCAGATAGGGACTTTTCACTCATTTTATCTAATTAAAAAATATATTTAATAGATACTGTATACTAATTCAAGGACAGGTTAGGAAATAAAAAAAACATTAAAAAAAAAAATAAAGGAAGGAGGGCAATGCATTACATATTGTCATTTTTATTGCATGATAGGAATGAAAAGTGAAACAGTTCCTTTTAGTATATTCCATCCTAAAACTTATTTACTATATATATACAACATGTCTTATTCTAACTTTTTTTTTTAACATAAATCACATAGTTTTCATGAATTATGTGAAATGTGAACGAGTATTGTTTATACTTTATAAATGGCACGATTTATTTATATTATATATATGATTTATTTTAATTTTGGAAATTTTATTAATTATTTATATCTTAAAATTTAACTTTATAAAGGATTATTTTATAATGTTCAATTAAGACAAGTGGAAGGAAGTGGGAAAACATGATTTTTTTTTTGGAACAATTTCTCACATAATACTAAATTATATGCAAAAACCAGGAAAAAAAAAAGAAATTGTAGAGATTCAGGTCGAGAAGGGTCATGCCAAAAGTGGGGCCCACTTCAGTTCTGTTTTTCCTCTCATGGCCCAATCAATCACTCTATCTTCTATGCTATATTGCTATACCCATAAAATGCCAACTTCATAAATATATGGATTTTATCTTTTTGCCCTCTGCCCATAAAACAAGGAATGAAATGTGATGAGTTATATTTTGGCCACAAAGAACAAGGTGTGTAAGTTTTGTTTTTGCATTTTTACACATTTTATATATTTCTTCATTAATTACTTAAGAGATAAAGCGTTTGAATTTTGTCATGATACAAAACACATTTGTGGACAAAGAAAAGAGTACAGCCTAATATGTACCATTTTTTGTAAACAAAATATATTTCGTGTGTGCTTGCACGCGTCTAAATAATATGAGTTCATAAGTTCAATATTGTATTTTGTAAATTTTAGTTTTTTGTTCGTTACTTAAGAGATGAGCCAACGCGTGTGGATGGTGAGAGAGAGAAGGGGCTAATGTTAGCTAGCTCTATTTTCTCTATTTTTCCTTCTTTTTTTTTTCGTGCTCACAGGGTGCTCATCACGTGTGAAAGATAATCTTGAGGTTTTTAATAATATGCATTTCATCAAATACAAAATAACAAAATACCTATATGCCTCACCATAATAAGAGCGGGGCATTATTTTGTTTATACGACCAATAAGGTTGTATTTGTCACTTCCTTCGTTACAAAAAAAAAA
>JBAGKO010000984.1:0-12184 GCA_037177275.1 Acacia concinna | reverse complement strand
TAATCTCAAATTGGACTTAATTTATTTGTATTTTCTTTTCTCAAATTCATGCTTAATCATGCAATAATAACATAAGACATTCATCAAATTTCCAAAATTAATTATGAAAAATCATGTAAAAATATGGTGCAATCATACACATTTTGTTATTTATTATAAAATTTTAATGTTAAAATAATTTATATCTCATCACAACCCTTACATATAATTTATTATAAAAGCCAATGCCTTTTTTGTCATTTCACTGTAAAAAAAGTCATTCTGATAACATTTATCCAAACACTCTCATTTTTTCAAAATCAACTTTTTCACAAAAACCATTCTCACAAGGCATTCTGGAAAAAGCCCTTTTGCACCAAAAGGACTTTTTAAAAATTGCATCCAAATGGGCTCTACTTCAAGGTATGTATTTGATGTATATATATGTGCATGTAGTATGTAGATAGAGACAGGGATTTAGGTCTAGGTAGCTAATTTCTTGCCCCTAGCTAGGTAACCTTTTCAATTCCTTAATTTAATTAACTTTATGCTGTTTTTAATTTATTTCTATACAATACTTTGATTATACCTACTGTGATGAGTATTCGAGCTAGCAAATTAAAGAGGTTGTTGAGGAGTTGGCCATGACAATTCATCAGCAGTGGGTGATAACACAGTCTAGCTAGCTAGCTAAGTAATAATTGTATATATATTAATTAAACTTTGAACAAATTAAATTAAAGTCGTGATCGATCTGTAAATTGAAGTTTAATTTCTTAGAGCTTGTTCATCTGTTTGAATGTGTACCATACTATATATATATATATATATATATACTTATTTCATTGGTTAGCTAGCTTGATCTGATTATTTTGATCTGTGCCTTTCCATTATGTGCATCTAGCTATTATATATATACATCTCAATGTGATATATATATATGTATATATATATATATGCATAATGATCTAATAGCTAGTATAGATTTGATTTGATATGCTCTTTAATTAATTTTGTTTGCTGCTATATATATATATATATATCTAATTATGCTGCACTGATGCTCTCTGATAGTTCATATGATCTACATATATTATTATTTATGCATATGCATATATGCACATACAGGCAAAATAAGCCCTAGTTTTTTTTTAAAAAAAATGTCTAAATACTTAACAGTTATTTTAAAAAAACCATCATATATTATTATATATTACGGTCTTTAACAAACAACTATCATATATATTCTCGACATATATTACAGTTTTAACCAATAACCGTTATATATATATGATTTATGAATGACGTTTCTAGTTTACAGTCGTCACATTTTCAGTCCAATATATAACGGTTTTAAACCATCATATATATATGGCGAAGAAATATATAACCGTTAGAAACCGCCATATATTTTAGAAAAACAACTGTCATATATAGCTAAATCTGTAGTAATGTTTGTTTTGTTTTGGGTTTGAAAGTTCATACACGTGGGACATTAAGAAGCAACAATTTGAAGCTTTGAGGGAGCAGAGCTTTGAAAAGCTTAGAAGATGCATTAACATTTCTTTTTCTAATATTTAATATAAGATATATTTATCTAATCTAATTACATTAAAAAATTTAATTAATATGATATATATTTTTTAAAACACTAAAGTTATCTTTTTAATTCCATCGTTTATTCTCTTATTTGATTATCATTGAGGGAACATTACTATGAGAAAATTAGTAAAAAAAAAAATGACAAACTTGAAATTTGGGTCATATGTTTAGAGCTAAGATCAACTCTCCAATTATGTCTTATATTTAAAACAGGACAGAATATTAAAACAGCTCTAGGGAAGAAAAAATCAAACCAAGAACAAAATATCTCTGGAGGTGAAAAGAAAAGGAAGAGCAAAATATCTCCAAAAGAAGAAGCGGCAAGGGCATGGAGGAAAGGCAACAAATGAAAAAAGAGGAAGAGGCCGAGTCCATCAGGTCCATATGGGCTTGGGCCTATATCAGGCCCCCACCAATATAGGCTCCTCCGCATGAGAAGGAACCCACCCGACCCACCTTTAACACTCCTGATGAAAAGAAACGATGCATATCCTATAACACCATACGTTCAAAATGAATTGATTCGTGTTTTTTGACAGGATTGTCTCTCAAGATTTACCTTCTGATCTAATTGATGACGTCGGAGACATAAGCTCCTCCCTCCATAAGGTACCAGAACTGTTCTTCTTTCTCTGTTTTATTGGTCTGTGATTATACGTGTCCTGGTAACAAGATTATTTTTTCCTTCGATAGTTCATGCTGGCGCCTAAGAGCAATTATATCAGACAACTGATAATGGAATGCGACTCCAGTGAGCCAACTAGAAAAGACCTCTCCGATATACCAGGAGGGCGAAAAATCTTCGGGAAAGCTGTTAAATTCTGCTACGGAGTTAACTTTGAAATCATTGCTGTGTTATGACTTCTTAAAGGTTAATAGCATCTTAATTGTAAGGCATCCTCTTGATCTCGTGTCAGTGGGTGCAGTCCTTTTACAGATGGGAAAAATCGTTCTCCTCTTATTTTTCTACATCCCTTGATAACAACTTTTACCTCCTGCACTCAACTTATTTTCAAGTTTTTAATTTATTCTTTCCTTGAATTTTAAGGAGAATCTAGTTAGAATACATTCTCTGTGGCCTTGTGAACCTTAGGTCTCGTTGCTCCTCTGGATAAAATATTGTCTGTAAAAAATATTGTCTGGATTATAATTCATCTCTCAATAGATGTAGGTATGTTTAGCACCACCAGGAGGAACAGAAGTTGGCCCACAGGTACTGAGATCATGCGAGACAGGATGAATTTATTTGGATGATCATTTTTTGTGGTGAAAAGACATGTTCCCAATCCTTGTTCAAACGGAAAACAGTAAGTTGTTTGTTTTGATTTTGATTCAATGTCACTCAATGTTATAGATTTGAGCCGTTTTAACTTTGATAGACCTTATCAACTAGTGAGATTGATAACATAGGCTTTTTAAGTAATACTTTCAAATTTTTAACCCTGCTTTATGGGGTTTATAAAAGGGATGGTATCCTGCTCGAATAAGATTTGATGAGATTGATGTGCAAATAGACTTGGTTTGAATGTGAGTTTTGACTGTGGAGAAACAAAATCATATATGTATGAATTTAATTTGTGTAAACATGAAGTATAAAAGATTATCATGACAGATTAATTGTTATAGATGAAGAAAAACTTTGGTATAAAATGTTTCATTCATTTGATACGATCCTGTTGCATTGACGAAATTGCCGGGCTTGCAAAAGTGGCACTATGAAGGATTTACACGGCAATTGCAACTGCTTCTGCGTAATTGCAGGAATTCCAAAGTACTTCGACCTGCATCAACATTTAAGGTATAATAGGTTACCCAAAGAAACCTATACAAAGGCACCCCTGGTTATTGCTCTATATAGCATTTTATAGTATTTTACAACGGGTTATCCTAAGAATGGATTCGTATTAGTGTTTATAGTATTTTACAACGGGTTATCCTATGAATGGATTCGTATTAGTGAAAACAGAGTAATATGGGGTTGTTTTCAACACAAGGTCAAGAAACTTTCATATTGTTGCACACCATGAAAACTTCTACCTTGGCCTGATGGTTGGCTCTACTCCACTAACAAGGTCGCCACCAGACATGTCCCCTGATATAAAAGGAGTTTTGCTAGCAGAGGATGAAGATGGTGTTGAACTACTGAATAATTTTCCAGAATCACTGGATATATATTCAGGTATCCTGGCATTGGACTCTGGCATCAAGGACCACATGTTTTCAAGCTCTCGAACCACTTCTGCCATTTTAGGTCGTTCATCCGGCTTGTCTTTGCTACACTTGAGGGCCAGGTCTAAGAACTTCCCTAATTGCTCAAAAGGATAGGGCCCCATGCATCTATCAATCACCGAGAATACTTCACCAGATTGGTATGCAACAGTAACCTGGAAAGAGGAAATGATGATTAACTAGATATTTAAATCCATAGGAACTGAACTTCCTGTTTGCTTCCATAATGGACAAATTCTACCCTGACTTGAACCAATCACCCATTATGGAAACATGAATTAAGTCCGGGCAAGAGATATACCTCTCTAACAATATTTTTGCCATGTGAGATTGGTGGCTTCCCTGTCAAAAGTTCCAAAAGTACTATACCAAAACTATAAACATCACTCTTATCAGTCAACTCACGAGTTAAAAAGTACTCTGGATCAAGGTAGCCCTGCAAAATTAAAACAATGACGAGATGATCAGTCACTGAGTAACATTAACCTTAACCTTGTTTCTATGAAGCGTACTAATATAATTAGTAGGAAGTAACGATATAACTATTGCACAATATTAACAAAACTGATGATCTTATCCTTAATATACTTCCACACGCACGCAATTTTAGCAAAACTATGATGACGATCTTACCGGGGTCCCTTTTACCACTGTAGATACATAACTAGGCACAATTCCTTCAGTATCTGGAACTGGAGCAAGACGTGAAAGTCCAAAATCAGCAACTTTTGCATTTAACCTAGAGTCCAATAATATGTTGCTGGCCTTGACATCTCGGTGGAATATTGGAGGATCAGCTTCTGTATGTAGATATAGGATGCCCTTGGCTGACCCTAGTGCAATTCTCAATCTCATATCAAAACTCAGAGGTTGTTTTGAATTAGCTGTTGTAAAAAAAATGAAATACACGCATAAAAAATGCATTATTGGTAAATTTATTTAAATTTTGCAAAATCTCTTTGCACATCAAATATTGGAACAATATTGGGTGGGAAAAACTTTATAGTTTGTTTCATAGCATAGTTAACAATAAAGTGCAATTTAAGTATAAACATCAAGAAGAAAAGAAAGCAGATTGCAAATTTAGATAATGAGAAAAAGATATGTACCGGAAAGATGATCCCTTAGCGTGCCATTTGGCATAAATTCATAAACCAGCATCTGCAAGTATAAGTAACAACTCAAATGATTTGGGGGGGGGGGGTGGGGGGAATCCAAAACAGCCAAACAAAGAAGAAAAGAAGATTCTCAACAAAGAATGTTTAAACTCGTCATTCTAAATCACCATCCTTTTCAAGTTAAATCATATCATCAGCTCAGGCAATCAACATGTGGGAACTTAAGAGGTGAAATTGATAATACAAATATCAATGCAAAATTTAATAAAAATAAAACCTAGAGATAACTAATCATCATAAATTTAGCAAAACGCACCTGTTCACCTCCTTCATCACAGTATCCAACTAAAGTAACGAGGTTGCGATGGTGTAACCTTGACAGTAGCTGTATTTCTGTTAGGAACTCCCTCTGGCCTTGCAGTGATCCCACCTTTGCACGTTTAATTGCTACAACAGTGCCATCGGTGAGAGTACCTCTATAAACTTTCCCATAGCCCCCTTGTCCAGCTTGACTGGAGTCACTAAAATTGCTGGTAGCCAAGGCCATTTCTTTAAAAGTGAAGCTCCGCACACCATCAATTCTTATTGATATTCTAGAAACTGTAAATCAACATAAGCCAATGTGAAGACTTGACAAATATTGTCCTGCTGCACTTAAAATGAAACTGTTTTGTGACAAGAAGGTTATGAAATTGTTTATTCTTAATCTTTATGAAATTAGATGCTTTTGCTTGACTTTGAATCACAGCTAAAGAAAAGTAGATTTTACATATGGTTTCGACAGAGTAAAAAGCTTGCATACACTAGCTTGTTTAAGGTGAGGAACTCACATTGTTGACTTGAGGAAAGTGCATAATGATCTCTCATTCGCACCCTCAAGATAAGGAGAGACACAATTGCAGATAATGTAACTGCACCGGCAATTGTCCCTAAGATAATGCCAGCCAGTCCTCCCTTGCTTATCCCTAAACTTTTGGTGGGGCCAAGAACTGTGACAACAATGAGCTGTTTTTGAATAATCATATAGTAATATTCATACACTTCAATAATAATAAAAAAAGTATATGGTAGATCAAGAGTACTTTCTGAGACTCACTTTTCTGGTAAGGACCCAGAAGAGGGAAGTAGAGCAGTTCATATGGTCCAAAAAATTTATTTCCTGAAACAACCCATTCTGCGAACATGGTATAAAGACGTTCAACCTCGCTTTCATTGAAAGTATGGGAGCCTTTGTTATCAATGCCTTCAGGAAAAAGCTTCAAGTACATTTTCAGTCGAAGTCCTTCCCATTCAGGAGTGCCAATATCAACCTGGTTATTCATTAAACTATAATTGGACGCCAGGAAGTTCTCAAATTTTGTCCGGAATGGATGAAATTTGTAAAATCCAGGACTTTTTAATCGATAATGGATGAGCAAAGGTGCTGCACAAAAGCATTTTAAAGAAGATGTTTTGGAATATTCATAAGGAGGAAGGCATTCTTGAGGGGGGCAGTTAACACTAGAGTCCTTCAGACTCAACCCATTTGTATCATTGTCACTTGCAGATCCACAGAGATGAAATAGAGTGATATTGGAACAAAGAGGATTTCCTGCAAGACTGAAAACCAACAAGGTTCATGTAGTCTCATAATTAAGTCATAGATGTATGATTAATTTGATGTGGAACAAAATTCAACCTTTGATAAAAGAATACAGCTCTTTACAAATTCCGTAACAATGAGAGCAAAGACAGAATTCTCCATTACTCAGATTTTGGTATCAAGAGCAAAGCACTTTTAAAATTATACCTGAATGTGATGTCATGGGGAAGATCAATAGTGCCTGATATGCCTGAAAGATTATTATTTTGAAAATCCCTGCAATACCCAATATCACAAAACCATGCTCAGTAAATAGAGAGTGCCAAAATCCGTATGTGAGGAAGATTCTAGAACTATCATTTAGGGTTATACAAGACCAATTTTTTCATTCCATTTGAAGTCCTCTCCTGCCAAATGGTGGAAGGAACACTGCCATTCAACGAATTGTTTGAAAGTGACCTGCCATGGGAAGTCATATGTAATAACAATCTCTTATCTTGTAACTGAAATAATCAGCAATATCAAAAACAATGACATCTCAGCCGAGATATCCAACAATTTGCAAGTATGATAAGGTGGTAAAGGGTTTATTCCATTTTGCTCGTAGTATTCAGTATAGCTTGACAACGAAGAAGGAAAAAAACAATTAAGACAGAAGACAACTTACAATAGTTGAAGATTTGGGAGAGCAGAAAAGTTGGAGGGAATATTTCCAGTTAACTTGTTCTTTGACAAATCACTGCACAATACCAGTAGACTAATCACACTTGGAATCTAAATAATTGAATGCATAATGAGCATATTACAGATGAGAGGTTATTTGAGTGATAGAAATTCTTACATGGTTGTGACGCTTTTAGAAAGCTTATTAGAAGGAATTGATTCATTCAATTGATTGGAACTGAGGTCACTGAAATTTAAACAAATAATAGTCAGTAGAAGAAATCACTTGCTACAGTAAACCACCATTAAAATATGTACATCTAAATACTCATAACAATAACAACAAAGCCTTAAATCCTATTAGGTGGGGTCAGTTATATAGATCGCATGACACCATTGTGCTCTGTCAAAAACCATATTTTTAGATAGATTGTTGATCAAAAGGTTCTTCTCTATAACTTTACTAAGTGTTTACTTCGACTTCTCACGACCTCTCTTTATGAAACTCCATACTATTTGATCAACCCTCCTTACCAGTGCATCCAACGGCTTTCTTTACACATGTTCAAACCACCTCAAACGATTTTCTCTACAATAGAAGCCACTCTAACTCTTTCACGAATGTGATCATTACGAATTTTATCTAGTTTTGTATTACCACACATCCATCTCAACATTTTGATCTCTGCAACTCTCATTTTATGCTCATATTGTCCCTTTAACGCCCAACACTCATTGTCATACAACATAATTGGTCTTGTAGTAATGCGATAGAACTTCCCTTTTACTCTATAGTCAAAAGTAATTTGTCTTAAAAAGAACTTTGATGATTCATCAGTTCTAAATTGAGGTGAGGAAAAATTAAATTAACTTACAGATAAAGAAGTTCCGGTATCCTGCTAAAATCAGGGATTGGTCCTTGTAGGTTGCAATTCCTAAGGCTCCTGGAAGAAACAACAGAGTATATTTATGGTCAACCTTGACATTCAACCTTTTAAATTAAGACTTGCTTTTTGTGATGAAAGTATAAACTTAATATAGGAGGCATCCTCCAGATTATTGACCTTAACAACTCCGTGTTTGAGTTAGGCATTGTTCATAGAGGTGTTCAACAAAAAATTTTCTTATACTCTTTTGCCCTTTGACCTTATCTACACTTCTTCCTCCCACCCTCGTCCTCTTTTTTGCCTAATACTTCCTCTTTTAAATAATTATAATTTTCACGCTCATTATATTTAGGAACCCACTGATAGACGACGGGTTACAAAATGTACTTACAACTTCAATAATGTTTTAATGTTGCCATATGAGTCTGGAATGGTACTCCCACCAAAATCATTGTTATCAAGCTGGCTGTGAGAACAAGATTGAAGAAATAATTTAATTTCTCTGATTATTCAACAAGTAACATCTATTTTATTTTCCTGTAATAAAAAATTGTATGAATTTTTATGCTAGCAAAGATAGCAAATTTGATGAATTAGCATATCATGAAGTAAGGGTATGGTTGAAATTGTTCACTAAGAGCAATGAGCAAATTACTTTTAATTTGATAATCTCAGCATATAATGATTACTTTGTATATAAAAATAGCCAAATCATCATTATGATATTGAATCTTTGACAGGGAACCAACTCCCCTGTTTTATACTACTGAACACTACTAAATCCTCTCCCCAGTTTCTTCCACTCCTTGTTTTTAAACCATGAGTGACATAACTGAATACACAAATACACATCTAACATTTAATATAATTATTGTATATATAAAGATTCAAATTCAGATAAGTAAGAGTTACCTAAAATATATTTAATCTAAATTATAAGAAGATTTGATAGAAAATTAAATTCCTAATGGAGTTTAACACCAGGTAAAGAGCATGAAAAAGTGGCCAGCTTCATAAAGACAGGAAGTGAAGGTTGCGGCGTCGAAAACTGTTTTTACACACATTAGACAAGAAAACATACATTATCTCTATAATTGGCATCTGGGAGAGCTCTTGTGGAAGATCTCCTGATAACTTGTTGTGGTCAAGAAGGCTGCAGATCCAAACATACATCTTGTTAACAAGACAAAGACATGACAATTAAGGATTAAACGAAAGCCCAGAAAAAATGTTACTAGCTTCAATTAAGTCACCAGTATCTAATAACAAGCGTACAGGTGAATAAGGCTTGACAAGCGGGAAAGCTCTCGAGGTATTGGTCCAGTGAGTGAGTTATTGTTCATGTGACTGCTCCATTTTTAGAAGGCAGAGTGAGATAAAGCACAAAGGCGAAGGAATTCAAAATCAAAATTCAGATAAAATCGCAAAAATTGTCATTCTTAAACTGAACTTTCAAGATGATAATTGATAAAGAACTCACAAGTGTTTTGCGTTATTTAGGTTTGCAAACGATGTAGGAATAGGTCCTGTTATATTGTTGTCATCAATTTGCATTCTATTCAGATTTGGAAGATGACCAAGCTCTTCAGGCAGCCAACCTGTTAAGTTGTTTCCATTTAGAAGCCTACAAAATGGCACATTTAATATATGAGAAGCAAAAGATATTCCCGGGACGGTAAAACCTTGTAAATTTGTAATTTAGCCAACAATTCAATTATTTCCCTTCTTGAACCAGTATCAGAATTCAATTTTCTTAAAAATACACGTAAGGTTTGAAGTAGGGAAATAAAATAACTGGTTATTTAACATTATATTGGTGCACAACATGCTCTGCTCAAAAGGGAAGGCTCAACTTACAAGAATGTTAAACTTTTGATGTTGCCAATTTCCTTTGGTATATTCCCACCTATTTTGTTCCACATAAAGTCCCTTCCAAGAATTAAAAGAAAAGCATATATGAGGGGAAGAATGAAATTATAAGCCTTCAAAGGGTCATAATCACTAAATTGAAAAAGCGTTATGTGGCAATTTCAAATTAATAATTGTTCTCATATGTAAAGAGGTTGTATTCTAGAAATCAATGAAAACACAGTCTTACAATATTTCCAGATAAGAGAAATTCCCAATCTCCGGAGCTAAAGTTCCAGACAAATTCAAATTCAGTAGTCGCCTACATATGGACAAAAACAAACACAATAGATAAAGGAGTAGTGCAAGAAACTATGATGATTATTAAACAAATGTGTGAAAACGATAATTAAATATCTCTCTAAAGTTCAATTGTCTTAAATGGAAGCTGGAAACTAAGTTACTTTCAGTATGCGCATTCTAAGAATTAAATAATATTGAGACAATAGGTAGCACTTAATTGATGAGTAAGATTAATAGAGGGTCAAAACCACCAAAAAAATAAAATCATTCTCCGAGGCATTCAATTTCATTTCTATTTGTCGAAAAAAATTTGCACCATGACCCAAAGCTACCAACTCAATGGACTTAATGTCAAAGGATGAAGAACCAGACTGGAAAATCCAGCCGACTGGACACCTATCCAGTCCAGTTGACCATTTAACTAAAGGGTTGAGTCGACTCGGCTTTCTTGGACAACTTGGCCGAGTCATTCTTTTTTAAAAAAAAAAACCAAAACAACATCGTTTTGGGGTTTTTTTTTAATGAGCAACGGTCTAGATCTCATCGCGAGTATTTAAGATCAACGGCCAGAGAAACTTCCGCCTTTGACTTAGCCCTTGAAGATTTTTAATTACATTTTGACCCCACGAATATCGCAAGAACTGACTTTGCGCCATCTTTTCTTCATGCTTCTAGCTTTCACATTATTTTCTTTGCAATTTAGTCCCTTTTTTCTTTTCAGAAATGCCCTTAGCTAGTTTTTTTCTTTGCAATTCAGTCCTCTTTCCTCTTAATCCTCATTTTCTTCTTATTTCTTCTTCAAACCTATACTAACATTTCACCAACTCATGATCAAGCATATAATTGCATGTAAATGACAATTTTAATTTTTAATTAAACTAAAAGGACGACAATACCCCTATGCACTTATTTATTCAATTTAATCCACAATAATACTTTCCTATTTCCATTTTTCCACATTTAAAACCCTATTTAAGCCTAATAATTCATATAAAATAGTGAATTATCAGCCTGTCGCTTGGGCCAGTTCTTTGGCCGGTCCCGTTTTTTGTACCTTGCTTAATATATATCCACTGAGTTGGCAACAACTATTGTGAGTCTATTAGCACCTTAACAAACAAAAGGCAGCAATTTTATCAGAATACTATGCACAGTAAAAAAATTTACCTATATACTACAAAATTAAAACTATTTATCCATATACTACACTTAAAATCGTTTATCAAGTGAACGACTTTTAAAATGTGAAGAAGTTGTTCACCTAAAGAACGACTTCCGTCTGACAAGAGAAATAGAGCACTAAAATCGTTCACGTAGTGAACTACTTTAGATTCTGACAGCTTTTTATTTTTATTTTTTGGTTTTTTGCAATTATATTCACCCCATTACTTGCATTCACCCCCACCCCACACCGCCTTTTCTTTTTATTTTTTTGTTTTTTTGTTTTTGATAAAAATTGCAACTAAATACCCAATTTCTTTTACCCCACTTTTTACTCTCTTTTAGGATCCAGAGAGAGCAACAACTAATTTCCTCCACTTCACTATTTGCTTCTTTCATCCGCCCTTTATTTCTAAGTGAATAGGAATATATTTAATCTCCTTAAATAAAAAGAATTTAGAAGAATTTTATAAAAAAATTTATAAAATTTTTAGCTCTCTCTCTCTCCTGTCAGACGGAAGTCGTGAACGACTTCTTCACATTGTGAAAATTGTTCACTTGATGAACAATTTTAAGTGTAGTATATAGATAAATAATTTTAATTTTGTAGTATATAGGTAAATTTTTTTACTGTGCATAGTATTCTGATAAAATTGCCGGCAAAAGGCATACAGGAAATGGAGGAATAAAATCATACAGTTCTCGAACATGTAAATAGTTATCAGCCCGTGAACGATTGAAACAATAAACCCCTCTCCATTTAGATGTACATGGATCTCCACCATTCCAGTTGTTCAGATTTCCATTAAGAT
>JBAGKO010000964.1:0-12186 GCA_037177275.1 Acacia concinna | reverse complement strand
TTTTACCAGAATTTTACCTTGTCTTCACACATGCTAGATGCTTCATCTTTCCGTGCGACGAGAATAGATGATTCATTGATTCTCTCTTTGCGTGTTGATTGAATGTGAATCTCATTTACATATGTGTTTTAGCGTAGCTTATTTATCAAGTACAGAATCTAATTGGAAAAAAGAGAGAATGATTTTGTGATGCTGGCATTTGTGAACCGTATATCCTATTAATTTGGCTGGTTATAATTTAGCAATGTAGTTTTATTGTCTCCTCTCTTTTTCTTGATGTATATTATTTTAAGCTGATTATGCCTTTCCCCCAATTTGCTGCTGTTAGTTTTTTCTCTCTCTCTCTCTATACTTTGGTGTGAGGAAGGAGATCAGTTCAAACGGAGTTTTTCCTTGGGTGGCAAAATAGATAGCGATACATGAGAAATCGCAGGTCAAAATCCAAAAGTTTTCTGAGAAGACAGAAGCGAGATGTTGCAGTATTGAACAATCTGAATTGCTCATTTATTATATAATGTTGTATTAACCTATCACAAAATGTGATGTATTTTGAATAATTTATATTGATATATTGTAATTTTAAAACACAGCTCGGAAAAAATGGTGGTAAGGATTCGATTATCGAGGTTTGGATGCAAGAACAAGCCATTCTATTGGGTCATGGCTGCCGATAGCAGATCACCAAGAGATGGCAAGCACCTTGAAGTTTTGGGTTATTACAATCCCTTACCTGGTTCTCACTTATTTCTTATTCCCCTTTTTGGGCTTTGGAATTTCTGTTTGTGTTTTTGTACGAGGGTGGTTTTGTTTTTTTTTTTTTCCGGCTTGAGTGATCATATTTCTGTAACTGCAGCATTCTTGTCTCTATTTGAACTCCAAGAAAGTGTGTGAACGGAACAGAAACTCATCACCGTGAGGGTAATCTGAGGTTCTACGCAGTTATCTTCCCAAATGTGAAACCTAACTGCTCATAGCGTGTACAAATTAGTTACTTGCCTCTTTCTAGTGGTCAAAAGTGAATAATTATATTTGTTTTTGGTATCCACTGGGATGGGTTATGATGTTTTGGTAGGTGCAAACAATGACACTGGATCAATCAAATGTTTTCATTTCACTTTTCTGATGATAAGTAACCTCCGTTTTCATGAAGTCTTTGGGATTAAGAATCAGAGTTATGAATGCCAATAGAGTTTTCTAAAATGAAATCGTAATGGAAACAGTTAGTTTACTCAAATCCAGGCAATATTTTTGGTGGTGGTGAATGGTGATAATGGTTATTCCTTCTCCTTCGGTTGATTTTAGTACACTCTGGCCCCAGAGAAAATGGGTGCAAGTATCTAGTTACATATGTTAGTCCGTTCTCTTTATCATTTAGCAACGACAAAGTTCATAGATGGTTCAAATGATACCATCTAATTCTTTTCAACTTACATTACTTCTGTACAGGGCAAGATAATGCAAAAAGAATGGGTCTAAACTTTGAATGAGTGAAGTAAGTATTTTCATTTAATTTCTAACGCACATTTCATAGTTAATTTAAGAAGTTACTAAGTAGAATATGTTGTTGTTGTTGTTGTTTTTTTTTTCCTCCAGTTGACTGGCTATTAGCCTAATATCTTCTATATGAATTCTTTGTAACATAAATGCTCTTTTTTTTTTTTGCCCTGCTTTGGAACCTAAATGTCAATTGCTATTCTACAGCTTTAACTTCTCTGGCCTCCTTCCCCAGGTATTGGCTTTCTGTGGGAGCCCAACCTTCAGATCCTGTACAGCGTTTACTATTCCGAGCAGGGGTACTGCCCCCACCACCAATGGTGGCAATGGGGCGTAAAGGTGGACCACGTGATACACGCCCTGTTGATGCTCTAACCGGGCGCTTCCTAGGTCAAGAGAAGCCCGTTAAAGATGACACCACTAAAGATGATGGTGAAGATGAAACCCCCACTCCATAAAACTTTACTGTGTTGTTTTTAGGATGTCCTTTCCTAATTCTGTTGACCCCCTTCTATTCTAGGTATGTCAACAGAATCTATATTTTCAATCAGCTTACTGGTTCACTGAAGAGAATAATCTGTGTTTGTTGAAAGTGCCTAGTGGGAAAGGTATGTGAATCTGGAATGTGTCTTCTGAAGCCAGAGAAAGAGCCTGATGGCATTTCCACCTTGTCAAATATGAGATAAATTTAAATTGATTTGTAGAAGTGAATTGGTGGGTTAAACTTGGTGGCTACATGCTTGATAGTTTTGTATTTTGGAACTTTTTCATCTGCAGAAGTGAATATAGCTGATTTTAGCCCTTATATTTTGAATACTATCTTGTTGGTTTTCAAATTTCTGCACTGCATTTTTGATTCTGTCATGAGGATGCACTTTGAAGTATAATCCTTTGTGTAAATGTGAATGCAGTTTTAGAAACTAGAAACGCAAGTATTTAATCATATGGGATTGTTCATGTTAACTTGGTAGCATTTGACTGTTTCCTAATACTTGCTAACCAACTGGAAATAAACTAAACTGAAAGTTCTTTTGGAATATGAATTTTCCAATTGTTGAAGTGTTTAAATGTGAACCAGCGTAATTATACTAACGTTTTTATGATCTGTTATTAAACATCCATTTGAGACAGTTTGATTTTTCCGACGCAAGATTGAAAGTAATCTCTTATGATATGCTATTTAATGTCTTAAATCATGTTGGTTATCAAGTGATTTGAGGAGAAATCATATTGAAGAGTAATCTAAAGTCTCAATTATAAAATGTTGGATCTGTGTTTAACTGAGTTATTTGCCGTTTGAGTATTCTTGAACATGATAGCCATATGAATCCCCTTCAAGAGGTTTTCACATTATGCTATGTTTGGATGGGGAGAAAGAAGGGGAAAATAAATACTTAAGTTTAAAAACTTTTCTATAAAAAGAAAAAAAGTTTACTATTTTTGGGAGTTTTATTTTCTATTTTCTCACCATCAAAATGTTAGGTTAATATCTTAAAGTGTCTTGAACTTAAGAGTGTAAGATGATACCTGCGCCAAAGGATAAAAAAGAGAGTCATATGAAAAAGAGAATTATTTGCTTTGTTAGCCACGGTGGCACAATTCAATTTTGGCAGTATTAATTCATAAGTTCAATTTGGGGACTAAAATTAGTCATTTTTAGTAGTAAGGCTTCCTAAGGTTGCTAATAACAACCCCATTACCAACCCCTGATGTATTAACAATTTCAGGGACGCTAATTTAATAGGAATTTGACAGTAATATATTTTTTTATTTTGGGCACCTAATAATAGTATTTTCTTATCTTGCGACCTCTTTAACGTATTTTCCTTTACTCAGAACCTCAACATAATTTTCCCAAAATTGAAGCTAGGAAAGAAATTGTAATCCCAAGACAAAAAGGAGATGAGATCATGAAAGTGAAGGATGGGGTTGAAGTGGGATCAAGTGAAGAAAAGCAACATGGATCCAAGAGTAGAGTTGGGAATTAGGGCCAGCCCGACCCTACAGGGCTGGCCCTTCAAGGGTCAGAGCCTTAACAAAGCTGACCCATTGAAGCCCAATTGAAGAAAAACACATATTTTTCAAAACCCAACTCTAAAGCGATAGGGCTAGGGCCAGCCTTACAAGACCAAAAGCATCTTAAACAATTTTTTTCAACATTTTTTAAAGAAGAAAAATTAGTAACTTACAACAATTAAAATTATAATTTAACACATAAAATTTTATCAACATAAAGTCTGAATTTTACGTAGTATGTAAGTATGCAACAAACAAACAACATAATTTAAGGTATATCATTGTCGCATGTCAATACAATCTAAATTTTACGTAGTATGCAAGTATGCAGCATGAATGCATGATGTGTGTCTGGTATCTTGTCTCGTGTGTGAGTGTATGACCGTGTGTGCTTGTGTGGTCAAATGCATGTGTATGTTCATTGGATAATGACCTAATGGGTTGGACTTTTGGTTTAAAATAAATTATGCAGTATGCTATATACAATATAAAAAAAAAAAATTAAAAGGGCCGGCCCATAGCTCTACAGGGCTAACCTTTATAGGCTTAATTCCATTTTTAACCTCCAAAATGCAAATCCGGTCCTCGACTAAAAGGGGGCTTAAAAGGGCCGGGCCGTGCTCTACCCAGAGGATAAGTGTGTGCAGTGTGGCAAAAGGTGGAAAAAAAAGGTGTTAAGACGAAATGGGCCTCAGCGAAAGTGGGCCGGTAGCAAATTCTAATTCTACATTTAGAATACTGGTAGAAAGAATGTTGGAGAAACTAATAGAGAGCTAGACTAATGCGAATATGATACCAGATGAATCTGAACCGCCTGATCCATAAACCCAAAGTCAAGTCCTGGGCCTTCGGCTGTGCAAGCAATGCTAGTGGAGAATAATGGATTCGACGAGCAAGGAATTTCGAGAGAAGCTGCTTTGGTCGATGAGACTATGAATGAGTTCCAATGAGGTATTATTTTCTTTCTAGAACTATGTTTTTAATGTTAGTAGTCTAGAAATCTAGAGGAGCAGCAGTAGGAATTTTGGACTTGCTCTTAAAGAACTTATCAGAAATGCTAGATCAAGTATTGTGGTGCTGGTGTAAACGAGATGTAGTTGTGAAGTGGTTGAGCGAGTGATTAAAAAGATGGGATTTAGGCACCAAATCCTAGACGAACACGTGGTCTGGCTGGTGGTATATGGATTCTATGTAATGATAAGGGTATATCAATTAATATCATTGAGAAACATCACCAATTCATTCACTGTGAAGTTACTGGATTGAGTCAACAGCCTTGGTGTTTTTTATCAATTTATGGAAGCCCAAGAGAAGCAGATAGAAAATGCATGTGAGACAAGTTATAGAACATTTCCAAGAACACTACCCTCCCATGGTTACTAGCTGGAGATTTTAACGATGTTAGGTTGGTAGAAGAACAGAGGGGAGGAGCTGAGATTAATGAGAGGAAGTGTCAAAGATTCCAAACTGAGATTGACAGATGTAATCTTATTGATTTAGGGTCAAAGGGCCCAAGATTCACTTGTGAAAATATAGGTTTGGATAAAATGTGAGTTTTTGAGTAATAATAGTTTTTACGGATTCTGAGGTAAGTATGTGAAAGGAGTTTTGTCTCAGCTTGCGCAAACCTAAGTTTCATAATGAAAAGCAAAAAAATTTCTCTATTTGTTAACCATAGTTTCAAACCATAATTTTTGTCAAACCATAGTTTTAAAATAGATTGGGGTGTTTGGCATTTTTTACCAAATCATGGTTGGAAACTATGGTTTTAAAATAGATTGGGGTGTTTAGCATTTTTTACCAAATCATGGTTGAAAACCATTGTTTGATGCAAACTATAGTTTTAAACCTTTGAATCAGATAGGCATTTAGAGAGGTCTTGTAACCCAGTTTGCTAACAGAATCTATAAGAGACTTGATAGGGGTCTATGCAATATAGCTTGGAGATATGTATTTAATGAAGCTACCGTCAAGATAGGCCTCAGAGTTCAATCGGATCATCATCCCCTATCATCTTGCCTGTTAGAGGAAATGGGAAAAGAGAAAAAAGCCCTTTCCGGTATGAAACATCCTGGTTAAAACACCCAGAATTTAAGTTTTTCCTGAGTAATAATTGGGCCAATCAGGACGAAGCATCCAGAGAATTAGAGTTGCTGAACTCAAAATTGTTGGAGTGGAATGTCAATGTATTTGGTGATATTGTGAAGAAGAGAAAGGAATTGATGAAAAGACTTAATGGAATTCAAACTGCCCTTCAATGATGATGACAGATGGATTGAAGATGAACAGGAAGTAGGCGATATGGTTAATACATACTTCAGGAATTTATTCGAAGAAGTTGTTGTAGACAGAAAATGGGTTGAAACCAATCACTCTTGGAAAGCCATTAATATGGAAGAGTGGGAATTAGTGGCGGCAGATGTCACATATGAAGAGATCAAGAAGGTGATGTTCGAAATTGGGGGATTAAAAGCCCCAGAGCCTGACGAATATCCAGCCATCTTTTTTTTTAGAAAAATTGGGATTTATTGGGAGAAATTATTGTCACTTTGGTGAAAGATATGTGGAAGAATCCGGAAAAAATTCAAGGAATTAATAACACACTCATTACCTTAGTATCAAAACTTGACCGGCCTAAAAAGGTGTCTCAATTAAGGCTTATCTTGCTCTTCAATGTCCTATGCAAGTGTATCTCGAAAACCTTAGTGAAAAAGCTAAAGACGCTTTTGTCGAATTTGGTCTCTCTTTTTCAAGTACGTTTTGTGCTAAGAAGGAATATACATGATAATATTATCATTGTAAATAAAATGATACACACCATGAGAAAAAAGAGAGGAAAGAAGGGGTTTATGGCAATCAAAGTAGACCTCCAAAAAGTATATGATAGAATCAGCTAGAGTTATATGGAGAAAATGCTCAAAGACATAAATTGTCCAACTCAAGTGATTGATAGAATTATGTGTTGCTACAACTGACATTCTTTAGAATGGAGAAAAATTAGAGGGTTTCAAAACATCTAGAGGACTAAAATAAGGGGACCCAATCTCGCCCTATCTACTTATACTTAGCATGGAAAAACTTACTCACATGATTCAAGATAAAATAATAAACAAAAAATGGCGAGGCGTCAAAGCAAATCGGAAAGGGCCTGTCATATCCCACATGATATTTGTGGATGATCTAGTGCTCTTTGCAAAAGCCTCATTTGAGCAAATATGCTCAAATAGATATTATTACTAGCTACTTGTAAAAGTTTGGACTTATGTCAAGATATGCTGTTAGCGGAGAGAAAACTTATATTTTCTTCTTACCCAATGTTAAACAGTCAACCCAAAGAGAAATCTGTAGTATAAGCAGGTTGAAGAATTGGGCAGGTATCTAGGGTCAACATCTCTTCACCTAGACATAGGTAGGACAAGTATAAATCAATTGTGGAAAGAGTACGGTGAAGACTTCAAGGATGGCAAGCGTCGAGTCTTTCTCTAGCTGGACGTGTCACATCAGTGAAGTATGTGACTAGTACAATGCCCTTGTATATAATGCAACATGATCGCCTCCCTAAGGGAATTATTGAGGAATTGGAGAGGGATCAAAGAAAGTTTATCTGGGGAGATAAGGAGGGGTGCACAAAGAGGCACGCCATTGCTTGGTACCAAATATGTAAACCTAAGACAGATGGAGGACTAGGGATTAAATCTCAAGAATTAATGAATGATGCATTCTTAACTAAATTAATTTGGAGAATTATAATAGAACCAAAAAGTTTGTGGGTCAAAGTTCTTCTTGGGATATATGAGAGGGGTGTTCTAAACAGAATGATTGAAGCTAAAATAGGATATTTCAAACTCTGGAAGGAGGTGGTGAAGATGTGGGAAAATGTTAAAGTAAACCTGATTGAGAGAGAAGGAAATGATAATCTGATAAATCATTCGTGGAAGTTGACTGCAGGTGGATAATTCTCGGTAGCAAGTATGTACAAATGGCTGACTAACCAATTGAGTGGACAAACACAAAAAAGATGGAAAAGAATTTGGAAGCTGCATGTGCCTGAACATATAAACATTTTTATGTGGATTGTCACCTACAGGCGGCTCCCTACCAAGCAGATCATAAGTAAATGGAATGGGTCAAGTGGGTATTGTGGGATATGTCACCTGGCTGTGGAAAATCAATTACATGTGTTCAGAAACCGCCGCTAGTAGTAAGAGTCTGGAAGAAACTAGTACCAAAACATAATTGGTACAAATTTTTCTCTGAAGACTGGTCAAACTGGTGGAGAAACAATCTAATGTACATCCAATGATATGTGGAGGAGGCTCAGCGGTCTGAAGTATTTGCTGCCAACTGTTGGATTCTATGGCAATGGCGAAATAATTACATTCATGTCCCCAACTTCATGTATCCCTTTCATGTTGTAGAGAGAATCAGAAACCATTTAGCTCATTATAGAGCCAAATGGGAAGGAGATCAGTTGGTACCACCTCAGCAGGAACAGATGATATTGGTTAGATGGAAACTGTCGGAAAAAGGCTGGTGCAAGCTCAACATAGATGAACGTTGGTCGCACCAGGGGGATGCATGGTACGGAGGTGTCATAACTATGTTCCTGGCGAGACAGAAGCTAAAGCAATACTAGTTGGGCTAGAGTTATGCTGGAAATTGGGTCTCACAAAAATAGAAGTGAAGAGTGATGCAAAGCTGATGGTGGAAGCTATAGAGATGAAGTTACCCAAGAGAGGCTGTCAAAACATAATTGAGGAGAATAGAGTTAAGCTGCAGAGGGATTGGCATATTCGTTTCCTACACATCTACAGAGAGGGAAATCGGTGTGCGAATAAACTTGCCGTACTCAGCTACACAATTCTGGAACAAGAATGTGAATGGAGAATCCCACCTGGGGAGGTTGAAGTTTTATCAAGAGAAGACTGGCAAGGACGTTGCTTCCCTGGTAGAATCTCTGTTTATTCATTGGGCTTTGCCCTCCTTGTAAGCCAAAAAAAAAATTATGGACATGAGCAGTGAGGAGTTTTTCGCACGATCTGTGGTTGTTGTAAAACTTATGGGCCGGTTTGATTTCATTTTTAAAAACTATTTTTTAAAAAAGAAAAATAATAAATGTAAGTATCCAGTTCGATAAAAGGAAATTAATAGCTTATTTATTATATTCTCTGTTTTTTTCTTTAAGAAAATATAAAAAATAAAAAAAATATGTTTGGATAGTTATTTAAAAAAAATTGTTTTTGAAGTGACGTGGTGGCACCATCATTGGCGGCGACATATGGCAATAGTCGTTATTAATAATATGAAGTTGATAATACGTAAGTAGAAGCTTTAAAAAATGAAAAAAAAATTAAAAACTGTTTTTATTTTTTTGTTTTTAAAAACAACTTTTTATTTTTTAAAAAACAATTGGATAAAAACAATCTTTCAAATAAGTTTTTGGATTTTAAAAACAAAATAAAATTGTTTTTAAAGACAAAATCAAACAAGCTCTAAAGTTCCCAACAAGGGTAATCATGTTCGATGGAAATATTGTAAGATTGATTCATAGAAATTTCAACTCATAATAATTTATCACATATTAGAAGATCGAGACATTAATTCATATACAAAAATGGTCAAATAAACAGTTCTATATATTTCTGTAATCTCCTTGTAAATTTCATGGATGCTGAAAAGTCAATATGCAGATTTTAAGTAAATGACGACCTTAAAGAAAGTTATTTATCAATATTTTCAAACTTCGTTGTCAATATGGAGTATAAAATGAAATTTTGTGCTTGCATTATATACAAGAAATAGTTGGAGCAACAACAATTATTGAAGGGAAAATGATAAGAAATTGTCTGAGTTAGTTCAGAAACATTTAAAAATGTCAATAGAGGTCACTAAAAAAGATAAGAAATTGTCTGAGTTAGTTCAGAAACATTTAAAAATGTCAATAGAGGTCACTAAAAAAAAGTGGATTAGCAATGAAATTTAGTGACAGAATTTCATCACTAATTAATTAGTTGTGGTCTTTTTTGTAATAGGATTGTAGGGAGATTAGGCAAGAATGAGTCTTCTATACGAACCCAATAAAGTTATTGAGCACAATAGTTTCGTACAATCTGTATAACCGACACTGAGTGAGATAATTGGGTCTTGTGGTTGTCGTTGTGTGTAAAGTGGGCACATATAACAACCACTAGACTAACAACATGTATGGTCTTTGTTTAATGATGTGCATATCCTTTGTCTTTCATTCGTTGCACCAACTTCATTTTTTTATTACTATTTTCAGTCATTAATATAAGATCTAGTTGATAAAGAGAAGATTAAGAAAACTAAATAAATGACTTAATTATAGTATTTACTATGAGATTTCTCTCAAATACTTTTATATGTTAAGGGTATCTTTGAAAATCACACCTTAATTTTGTCAAGTTTTTTATTATCAATTTAGTTAATTAATGACATACCTAAATTATTAAGGGTATGTTTGAAAATCACACCTTAATTTTTCATGAAATTTTGTCAAATTTTTGTATTAAGGCAAATAAATATTTTTAAGAATTTCATATACAAATGGGTAATATAGTGTGCTCGGTAAGAAGTGAACTATTGGAAGGAGAGTTCAATATTGAAGTTTGATATACTAATTAAAAATCAATATTAACCGATCAGACACTAATTAAGTACCTATTTAATTAAATCAGTATCATCAATAGTTGCGAGTTTAACCTTTCATGAATATTACGAGTGTTTGAGTTCTTTATAGTGAAAAAAAAAAGAATTAACAATTAATACCAACTATCAAATGTGAAATGATTCAATTATAAAATCATCTATTATATAGATAATAAAACTATATAGAATTTTTTAAATGTGCGTATAGTGTAAGCTCTAATGTTACCCCTCAGGAAACAAGATCTTAACTAACGATTAATTAACCAGTTTGAAACTATGGAAATTAAAGTTCTCAGAAAGAGCAATCATGGCCTATGGGAATGTAATAAGATTAATTCATAAAAATATCAAGTCATAATAACTTATCACATAGAAAAGATCGAGATATTCGTGTGAAAAAACTATCAACTAAACATTTATATAGACAGATATATATATACATATATATATATATATATATATATAATTTTCTTGTAAATTTGATGGAGGCATGACATCCTCAAGAGTTAAGACCAAGTCTTCCGTCTCATATATCCTGTCTGTTCACAAGTCAGTATAAGGATTTTAAGTAAATAATGAACTGAACAAAGTTACCTATCAAAATTTAAACACCTTATCGTCAATATCAGAACACTTATTGTAAGCTCACATTATATTCGCACGAGAGCAGTGATAATAGTTATTTAAGAGAAAATAATAATAAATCATTGGGTTCAAGAGAAAATTTCTTTTAAATGTTTTTGTTAAGGAGCAATGTTATTTTAAAAGATTTTTGAGGTTTAATGTTAGTTAGAAGTTTCGAATTATAGTAATATTATCTATACAATTAAAAAGTTAACACGTCAAATTTTTAATTTTCAACGTTTGTGTTTTAATAGTATATGTAAACATTGTGATGTTTTGAAGCTTCAAGGGTGACATTAAACTTAAAAAATATTTATAGGATAATATTATTTTTTAGTGAAAACTTATGAAACACATATACACAATAACCCTAAATTGTTTGAATAGTTCAGAAATTCACATTCAAAGAATGACATTAGATGTCACAATAAAGAAGGTATATAGCTCAAACGACAAGAAGCTTTCTAAACTTGGATAAGATGACCGTGAGAGAGATCACTCAATAACACTATTGAGGACAATAGCTCTGTACAGTAGTTGATTCATATGTCTAACTCATAATAAGATAAATAAGACTTGTCATCGTTGCGTGTAAGGCGAGCACATGTAACAACAACTGGACTAACAACATATATGGTCTTTGCATAATGATGCGCATATTCTTCTTCTTCCACTAGTTGCTTCAAGTCTTAGTTGTTTTTTTTTTTTTTTTTGCCACTCTGGCGCTTATTATAATATATTTAATTAAGATAGTTTTAATAAATGGGAATACACTTTATTAAAAGTAGATTTTGTTAACGAATTGGTGCCTCTTCATATATATGATGATATGATCAACGATTTTACGTGTATTAAATTAACTTGCAATTGATATTATAAAATTATAGGCAACTTTCTTCGGGATATTTTAATTGGTCCCCGATAGACGTACACGCACATATATAATTGCATCGTGTACATCACGGCATATTTTATTCACATTTCCACAAATTATGTATAAAGTCAGCCTTAAATATAGCCTCTTGGTCAATTTAAAACCTTTTGCATATGAGTAGATATTGCTAAATTTTACATAAAACTTGTACCTCCTATTTATATAGAATATTAACTTTACAACAACTCCATGATTGTGTATATATTATAAATCACTTGTGACTCATTCACATCTATCAATAATAATAATAATAATAATAATAATAATAATAATAATAATAATAATAATAATAAACATGAGGAACCAAAACTACATTATTTAAATTCTAGAAACTGATTCATTGCTGCTTGTTGACTTGTTGAAATCAGGATGTGCCCCTTCTCATGACGAAAATCAACTTGTTGAGGATGCACAAGTTTGGCTGAAATGGGATTGGGTTGTTGGCATTA
>JBAGKO010000896.1:0-12190 GCA_037177275.1 Acacia concinna | reverse complement strand
GGATAATAAACACTGAAGTACAAATATAGATTCTCTCTCTAAGGTTTATTACATAATCATTTAAGGAACAGAGAGACAGAGAAACAGAGTATATGGTAGGAAGTATATTTAGAGATTCAACATTTTGACTCTATGTGATTGAGCTCTCTTGTCTTCATATTTTAATGATCACGTATATATAACAGATGAAGAGTATTTGACCGTTGAGCATATTCTTCCTGTTGAGCTTCAATGCAGACAACCGTTGGAAAACTAACCGTTGGAGTTTGCTTTTTGACTGTTGAAGCTAAATCCATGTTTAATCGCCTTTAACCTTCATATAAACTTGATTAATAATTATTATAAATGAGTAGAAATAATATAATCAAGGTTTATGTGAGATTTGAGAAGAATTGAAAAATCTGAGACGGTGATCAAAATTCTGCACGACATCACTCGAGTGCAACTTGAAGTAATTTGTACGTATCACTCTCAATATCACTCGAGTGATATGAAAATGATGAAAAATTTTATGAACACTCGAGTGGTACTAGAGTGATTTGTACTGATCACTCTTAGGATCACTCGAGTACTTTAAAAGTGATTAAAAATATTTGGAATCACTCGAGTGACACTGGAGTGATTTGTACAATCACTTTCAAGATCACAGGAGTGATGTGAAAGTGATGAGAAATTTTATGATCACTCGAGTGGCACTGGAGTGATTTGTACGATCACTTTCAAGATCACTAGAGTGATGCGAAAGTGATGAGAAATTTTATGATCACTCAAGTGGCACTGGAAGTGATTTTGAAGATCACTCGAGTGGCACTCGAGTGATTTGAAAAATCATCTCCAAATCAAGAAAATGACCACTCTCCAGAAAGCTCTTCAATTCCTCTTTCCAATGCAACAATAAGCACTCAAAAATTCCTTGTAATTTGAGAGTTATGATCAAAAGAGTGACGATTGTTCAGAAAGTGGATTCAAACTTCAGCGGTGACTTCTCTCATGCATATCTCCTTCATCGGACCTTATATAATTTTGATTCTTGGCTCTAGAAATAACCAAATGAATGTATATTCATATTCAAGAAGATTCATCTCAATTGAATCTATGTTGTGGTAGATATCTTCAAAGTACTGAACCTATCTTGGATTCGCATGTATAATTCTAGCATCATATTCAAATATGTATATCTCCTTGATCTGACATTATTTTTTATTGATTCTTGTTTCATTGCACTTCCTTGGATGTCTGCTTTCATATGAAATAATTTTCATCTCCATTGGATCTGTGTTGAGAGAGAAACCATCAAAATACCAAAGCTATCTTGAAAATGAATGTAGAATTTCAGCATCAACTTCAACAATACATATCTCCTTCATCCGATATGATATTTGCATGAAACCAGTGTCATTGCGTTCCTTTTGAAGTCTAGTTTGATATAGAAGAAGTTTCAGCCCAATAAAATGAGTACTGAGGAAGTTATGATCAAAACACTAAAGCTCTATTTTGCTGGCTGAGAACAGAGTATAACAAAGACGACATCACTCAAGTGATTTTGGGTCACTCGAGTGATCAAGTCCATTACTGGAAGTGTCACTCCAAGTGATGAATTAGATGATTGTGAAACTTCATATATGTTATTCTTCACTTTGATTTGACTCAGCTAACCTTCACTTGAGTATATAAACTTCCAACATCACATGATTTATCCATCTAACCTTCACCTGATCATGTAAACCTTCAACATCACATCCAATGACTTGAATCTTGCTCTCCCATTAAATCTTTCAAATTTTCTTTTCTTTAATCTCCTCTCATTCTTCTTGATCATTTTCCACATATTATGCCTTGCTTTTATTTGACAAGTACCTTCTCCATAATCTATCTTAATAACTTCTTTACTTAACTTCTTCTCCCATATTTAAGAACTTCATTGTAATTCATCTTGAATTTCATCTCCATACTCCATCTCCATATATTCTCCTTTTTCTTGGATAAGTTCCTTTCATCATTCTCTCTTTTTTCTTCAAATTGATCTTGTAAGCATACTCCATATCATTAATAGAAGGCTTCGATTATTACTTGACTAATTTACAAAATGTTTTACATTAAATATAGTGTTAGTCAAAGTAATAGACAATGTATAATACAATGCATTATGAAAACTTTTTGTTCTTTAATATTTGGCATACATATTTGACATCATCAAAACTAATCTTGTATCTAACAAAAATGTATTTTTTTAGGGACAATTCCACTTAAATACCTCCTTAAATTTAAAAGCTTCAAAAGGGATGTTAACATATAAAAAAGATATTAAGGTACCATGGACCAAATTGAGTTTTTCAAATTTGTTGACATGAACAGTAGTGGAATTCGCAAGTTGAATAATAGATTTCGCTAGTTCGTGTTGATCACTTTCTCCCCCTCAAAATTCGTTAAGGTGAACAGTAGTGGAAATTCGCAAGTTGAGTAATGGTTTTTGCAAGTCCGTGCTAATCACTTTCTCTCTCCCCCCTGTCGTCACTGTTCATCTGACAAAGGAGAGAGGGGAATTTACCCCTGACGTGAACAATGTTGAATTTTGGCTATTTGAGTAATGTGATTTACAAGTTGTGTAATAGATTTTGCTACTTTGTGCTGGTTACTGTCAAGTCAGCGAATTTGAGAAAAAAATCTAATTTGGTCCTGATACTTTAGTGTCTTTTTGATATGTTAGCATCATTTTTAAAGTTTTTGAATTTGTGAGGTGTTTATTTAGAATTTTCGCTTTTTTTACAATTCTCCCATAATCTTATTTGTCTCTTGTCCTTTGCCATGTCATCAGCTACGTTAATTGGATTTCCCTCCTTTTTTTTTTATATTTTAATAAAAGGGAAATTAAAGAGGGAAGAGGGCTATTCATTATATTGGCTTTTATATAAGAGAGAATCGAGAAGCAACTCTTTTCTGGGTCCCTCAGTTTTGTGTCCTTATTCCTAACCTTTTTGTCCTTCTTCCTTTCTGCTCTTCTTCTTTCTTCCTGATCCTTCCTCATCGCTTTTATACCTTCTATTCACTCCTTCATGTCTTCTTCTTCGCCACCACCTTCTTCTTCCCCAGATGGCACCGCCGCCGCCAACAATGGTGGCTCTGATCCTTCTGGCCCTAGCACTAGCCGGCGTAGACAACGACGTCTTCCCATGAACGAGGTTTTGCCTGAGCCTGTTCTTGAAGCTTTGGCCATTCAAGTCGCCATTGAAGCTTCTCACACTCATGGACGCCTTGCCACTGCTCCTTCCATTGCCAATCTCTTTCAGGTCTCTCTCTCTCTCTCTCTCTCTCCCGCCCCCCCCTTCTTTCGACCCCATCTTTATGTGTGTGTATTATATTTCATGCTTCTGTTACCATATTAAGATATATAATAGAAAAAAAAAACTACGGAGAATTAAACCATGAAAACAGTGTCTATATATATATTCTTAAAGAAAAAATGCATATACTCCATGGGACTTTGTAGGGAAAATGTATGAAAGAATGTTTTCTTTTAGATGGATTACTTTTATAAGTGGGTTTTGTGTGTGTCTTACCAAATCTCATGTGCTTCATGTGCTTTAAAGGAAAGATTCATGGATTCTTTTGCTCAGAAAAGAAAAAAGATGAACATCTTCATTGATTCGTAGGATATAAATGGCATTGGTAACTGATTATATGATTTTCATAGATCCGAAACTGGACAAAATATTGGTCAAACATGTAAGCAAAATAACATGTTTAATTAGTTTTTTAAAAAAAGTTCTTAAAAGACAAACAAACTTACCCTTCAGATTCTGATTGAAAGAATGACGATTCAAGAATCAAGTATACTCGAAAAAAATAAATATAAATATAATAATAAAAATAAAATTGTCTCTCTCCTCCTCCTCCTCTTCTTCTATATGTGAGGGTATATGAATGTCTCTTTCTGAGAAGGTTGGTTATAAAATACTTGTTCCTGGCAAAAATCTTTGCTGGTCTCATGTTTTTTCAAGAAAAAGTCTATTTTTAGTCCTTTATGGCTTCAATTTAGATGTCCCTTTCTGGGCGTGAAAAACCCTTTTTGACTTAGCTTTCTGGTTTCTGGAATCTAGGATATCCCATTAATGTATTTATTTAATGATATAATCCCTAAAAATTTGACTCATTTAGATTTATTTAATTTTCATTAGAATCAAGCAACTCTAATAAGCTGGCAGCATTTATGTCTTTCACCAGAATTTCCATAAATAGTTAATATTACAAATATAGAAGTGTTCAATCTCACATGTAATCTTGTATGCATATTTAGGAAAAGAAGCAGAAACCAAATCATTTCATTTTATTGAATATTGGAATCGGAATCAGAATCAGAATATGCCAATCTTGTTCAACATGAGTTTATTTGATATTACTTATTTGAATAAAATAAGATCTTATGTATAAAGTAGAGAAAGATCCCTCTCATATACTTCCGTCCTCTGTAAATAAGATTTTATTATTTTTAAATAAGCTATTTCAAACAAGCCCATAATCTGATAAATCTGAGTTATGAAATGTAATATTTATAATAATAACAATTATTCTACAATATAAACGCCTAATAACAAGTCGGACTGATGTATTACTATTATTGAATCTTTAATTTAGTAGATAATTGGTTATTATTATTTTTTTTGTCTTGTCTTGTTGAAAATAATCCCCGGTCAGTTTTGACAAGTCATCTGCCATTTCGATCATATATAATGCAATGAATCGAATTAGACAATAATGGACACATTTTGAACCGATTTAAACTTGATTCACGTACTAAATATGTATATATATGGATATGGAATCTTCAAAGTTTTTTTAGACAAATATTAAGGTTATGGATCTAAAACCAAACCTTTTCTGTTTCCTTGTCTAGTCCTTCCCTCTACGTTATGTACGATCATGAATTCACCTTTGAAATATGTACTTCTTATTATTCAATGTCTGTAAAATCTAGTTAGAACCAAATGGGATTTGGGGTTAGGACTTTTTGTTTTGTATGGTTGCGTTTGTCTCACATCAATGACAAACTGATTAATTCTCTACTGTTGGGGTTAGAACTTTTTTCCCCCCTTTGTTTTGACCTGGTTAGGGTTATAATTTTTTTAATTATTTTAAGTTGAAGTTATGGCTAGAATATTTTTTTTAAGAAAAAATATTTTACACTGAAGTTATGGTTAGAGAATATATATATATATATATATTTTAAAAAAACTGAAGTTCGTTAGAAGTTGGAGTTAACATATATATAACGGCAAAATGCACATGCCTTGTTGGTTTGGTAGTATTGCTTATGTTTTCTGGTTACCTTCAAAGGATGGATGTTATTAATTGTCTTCTCGTAACAATGCCCCATTCCCTTTGTTTCTATCTTTCATGGTCACGTCATATCTTCATGATTTAAAATCTACGGATGATTCTATACATATACACATATTATATATGTGGAGAATCTTCAAAATAAGTTTTACATAGGAAATAAAGCACGAGATATTTTACTCTAGGATAACTAATAATTTATATGCTTCCTTTATTTATTTAACAATTAAATTATAGGGAAAATTGCTTAGAAGCTCCAAGTAAGGGAATGTACATTAAAAAGACCTCAATATAGAAAAAATTTAGTATTAGGTCTTAGATAACAACCCTATATGTGGTCATGGAGTTGTTAATGTCATTGACAACTCTACATACAGTAGTTTTTTTTTTTTCTTGAGGTGTTTTTGACATAAATTT
Source organism: Acacia concinna (assembly GCA_037177275.1). Taxonomy (NCBI): domain Eukaryota; kingdom Viridiplantae; phylum Streptophyta; class Magnoliopsida; order Fabales; family Fabaceae; genus Acacia; species Acacia concinna. The sequence goes on along the minus strand of JBAGKO010000896.1, from coordinate 6,439 downwards.
CTTTATTCAATCCCTATGCAATATTTCCTAAATTTATAACATGTGAATACCTTAACTCTTGTTATCACTGTTTTTTTCATCTATCTTTAAAATTTAACAATTATCACTTGTTTGGGTTTGATTGGTCAAATAAGTGTCATAAGAATATAATTATTGTGTTGTTGTAGGGTGAATGCGTGAAAATAAGCAGTATTTGCTCATGTATTTTGAAACCAAAATTATTTAAGTTGTTTGAAGCCAAAAAAGTTGTTTGATACTGTTTATTGTAGTGTGTATATATTTATAAAAGCGGACGTAAAATGTTTTTGGTTGGGTAAAATATGGAGATAAAAATACAAGTTTAGGGAAGATAATTGAAGGTTAATTAGGGCTACAGCTACAGACTTTACTGGGTGAAGAGGAGTTGATATGTGTGTGTGTATATATATATACTGTATATATATTTCCGCAGCTTTTAACAAGTCAGTTCCTTTGCCCACACTTTTCTTGGGAATGAAATAGAAATAGTGGGAAAGCATGCCTTAGACTTTGATTCTATATTTCTCTCTGTTTGTTTCATACTGTATGTTTTTTTCGTAATATCTCTTGTTGACTATCTTGTTGAGTAGCTGGTAGCCTACCAGCGTGTGTTTGGAATGATTTATAAGTAATTTATTATAAAATATAAAACAAATATGTAAGATAGGTTTTTTTCGTATTGTGCAATAAGTCATTTATAAATAACTTATTTTTTATATCAAATAAGTCCTAAATCTCAAACAACCCCTAAATCTTGTATATCATTCATAAATTATAAATAATGAATAATAATATAATTTTTTTTGGTTGTTAGATGTTAAAAATAGGTTTTACACACTCCCAAATCTTTAATTTATTTTTTATTTTTTGCATGAGTACTTAGAAAATGTATTTTTTCTAAGCTTTAGCGTGTATCCATGTATGTGTGTATGTGTGTGTGTATATATATATATATTTGTAAGCTTTGTCTTGGAGCTTTTAGATTCGTTTGAGAAGTGATAAAATTGTGTTGAATGGGAAGTCAATGTCATGTGACACATCACTTTAAATGTTTTTCTTATTTTCTTACAACTTTTTTCAGAAGTTAAAGCTTTTCACACATTTTGCCAAACCTCTTGAGGAACCTCTTTTGTGTGTTTGTGTGTGAAATGCCGAAATATATTAAAGTCTTGAGAGTTGAGACTCCAAAGCATGTCGTTTTGGAGGGAGTTCTCAACTCAAGCTGGATGATAAACTTTGTTGACCCACTTTTTATTTATTTATTTTTATTTTAAATATTTATTTAATTTAATTTTTCTTCTTTTGGTTTCTCTGCTCTGATTCTGAATGTTCATCGTACTTTATTGGTGTACCTCACCCAGTTTCATGGATGAAGAAATTATAAACAAAGCATAGTAACTGTCACAATCCCTCTTCCTCTGATACTGCCCCACTCAGATATGCTATACAAAGCAACCCTATCATCACCCCTTTTTTTTATTTTTATTATCATCGTTCATATTTATTTAATATTTAATAATTTCTAGTAACGTATACACAGCCTATATATGAGAAGCTATGTGCCTAGAAAACGAAAAGAAAGTTAAAAAAATCAGTATATACAAAAGTACAAGTGAAAAGGACACCCCTTGTTTTACAATAAATAGGGTTATTTTTGTGCAAAACTTGAATAATGGTTTCATCTTTAATTTTTTAATTCGAAATGTTTAGAATTTTAAATTTAGTACGTGGTTGGATTGTCTTTTAAAAATAACTTTTATAGATTCTAAAGTAAGTATGTGAAAGAAGTTTTGTCTCAATTTACGCAAACTGTGATTTCAAGAGTAAAAATAAGTAACACAAACAAGATAATGTGATAGTTAGTTTGTAGTGCAATTTTCATCTACAAAGATAGTAATATATTATGTCCGGTCTCTTTTTAAAAAATTTTTAAAAAGTTAATTATATTAAAATTAAAAAATTAAAATTTATTTTTTAATTATATTGTTTGATTTACGAATAATATATAAAATAATAAAATATAACATGATATAATTGAGTAATGAAATTAATTTTTTTAAAAAAATAAAAATCAATTAAATTTTATAATTAAGATTTAAAAAAATATTTATAATTTTATATACACATTTAGAGGAGAGATTCAAATTTTTTTTAAAAAAGTGAGTCATATGGAACCGGATTTTAAATCTATGCATGTTTCTTGTTTAAATTAAAGTCGATGAGATCCATTCAAGTTGAGACATGACAGGAAGTGTAAATAAATGGGCATAAACGGTGCACACACATACACAAATCTAAACATGAACATGTTTTGTGTTTTTGTTTGTTTTGGTTCTGATGTTTGACTTGGGTCTTCCAAGCTAGTATCTATCTGCCATGCTTGTTTATCTGTCTAGGTATTACTTATTAAAACCCTAGCTCTATAGATAGATAGATATATATATATACATACACCTGACTCTTTTCTGCTCCATCTCCTACCTACTTGACCTGCCTCATCACCTTACTCTATTCCTAGCCCTGCCTCTTCTGCTCCTATGATACATGCCTACATGCCTCTCTGTATATGTGTGTAATACCCACAACACTGTTAACAGTGTTGTGTGTGTATCTGGCTTCATCAGGTTCGATGTGAGCGTTGTGTGGATAAAAGAGTGAGGCGCATGGGGATGGGATTGGAGGGACTCAGAAATGTCCCGTGGTTCTTAGAATTAACCTCTTACTTTTTAGTCAATTCCATTGTCCTTCTTTATTATAAATCCGTATGTGTGGTGTGTGTGTGTCTCTCTCTCACACCCTTTCTACTTTTCAGTCTTCAGACCACTCCCTTAATAACCCTTTCCTACCTCCACATCTCCCCATAAATCCTCTTTCATCTTTCCCTAAAAAAGATCCAAACAATTTAGTAAATGCTCCTTAGTGAACTTTTTTTAAAAAAAATGTAAAATCTAAATAACTGAATTATGTTATTTTAAACAATAGTTAAAATTAATAGACACGTGAAGAAAATTATATTTTAAAACAAATGTGTGGGGAAAAGACAACAAGAGAGAATAAAATTGGTAAAAATATATTTAATATTCAGATAATCTTATGGTAAAAATATATTTAATATTCAGATGATCCTAAACTAATAAAAGGGAAAATAAAATAATATGGTACTTACTTTTTTTTTATGGGCTGTGTCAGTGTGTGATGGGAGATCCCCTAGCTTGCTTTTCTCGCGTGTGCATGTGCATGCACCGATTACGATTTCCATATTAGATTTGGATAATTTGGGTTAGTGTGGTTGTCATTATTATCATTAAAGATATATACTTAAGCAAGTGGTTGTATTGGTTTGTGTTATCTGCATAGTTTAATTTTGTGTTTTTAATTTAAATGAATCGTTTTCATGATTACCGTTATGCTTTTGGGTTGTCAACTTCCACTATAAATTAATATTTTATTGTAATAATTATATATATACCTCCCGTGTTGTTGATGTTCCATAGATCGCAGTGTGTTGCACTATATGTGATTATATTTTACGCTCATTATAAATTAAATATTAAAATATATCTATATAGTCTTTTACTATTGTTAAACGTTGTGGGTCTTAAATATGCATGCAGGTTTGTTCTACATGGCGAGCCATTTCGCGCTCGGATCACCTGTGGCAGCGGCTCACCAGAAGCATCTGGCTTAGAGCCAACAGAGTACGCGACACGTGGCATGAGGAGTTCATCTTCTGGCATCGAACGGCCAGAAATTTCGTCATGGGAAGATACGCCTACTCTTCCCTGCAGTATAACCCAACCCCGTTTGACATAGAGCCCCCTAATCTTTGCCGTTGTCTCACCCTCTCCGACAACCACCTCGCTTGTGGCTTTGCCGACGGCACCGTCCGCCTATTTGACCTCCAAACACGTGCCCACGTCATCACCTTCCGGTCCCACCACGATGACGTGTTAGGCCTTTTCTCGAGATCCGTATCGGGGATTATCATCACAGGCACTACGCTGGTCTTTGCCACACTGAACGGAAACATCTACATGGCAGACATCAACGGGCCGCCCGATACCCACATAACCCGACCCGGTGACGTTCTGAACAACGGCGTCTTGGTGGAGTTCGCCGGAACTGCAAGATGGTGGGTGGGCCTCTTCGCCGGCGTCCCGGATCAATCATTCCGTGTGTGGGACGCGCTTGGCGAGCAACCCGATTACGTTGATGGATCCTTGACCAACCCGGATTCCGTCCAGGGCTGGCACATGCTGACGGATATAACCGACCCGGTTGGCCGCTTGCGGGTCACCACTAGCGAGCTGGCCGTGGCTTGCACGCGCTCGAGGCTCGTAGTTTTCGACTTGAGGAACCCAGGGGTTTACTTGCATGAGCTCGTGTCCAGAGTTGGCTTCATGGTGACCTCGCTGGACGTGAGCCACGAAGCGTTCGTTATAGTAGAGAGAAGGGGCCGTGCTAGTGTGCGCCGGGCTAGCACGTTAGACCACCAATGTGAAGAATTTATGGTCACGGGAACGTCCCTGAGGGGGATGATCGGGTGCATGAACTCGGGGCATGTGCTAATATGCGCCGGTGGTTATGTGAGATTGTGGGACGTAGAACTTGGAGAGGCGCATCTTCGTTTGACTGTAAACGAAAGGGTAGGAATGGGTATGGCAATGGCTGCGAACGACAGACACGTGGCGGTATCATGTAGAGACACGTCAATTCACCTCTGGGATTTTGGTGTACAGTAAGGGAGGCTCAATGTCCGATGGAAAATTGGAAATAAATGCTCTCAATTCTTTTTAATTGAAGACGCCACGTGATTCCTATATCCATGCCTTTTATTGAAAGGTACAAATTCTTAATTTATATTTTTATAAAGATTTTTATAATTGCTGGTCAAACTATCAAACATTTTCTGCTTTTAATGAATTTTTATTAGGGTTCAGCTAAGTATGTAGATGTAGTTTATTGTATGAAATTTGAAAATGAGTTTGTTTTATTCATGATTTATGAGCATTATATCTTTTTTATAAGTTTTATATTGAATTAACATAAATTCATTCAAGAAAATGAGCCATTAGGATCAGATGTGTTAATAATTGGAAACGAAAAGAGATAAGATATGGTTGACGGGAGGGTAAAATAGATTATCAATAAAAATACGGAAAAAGAAAAGGACATGTTGAACGTCACAACTTGCAACCTCCGATGCATTTTAAAATTTGGTAATTAAAATAGAATATTACTGTATAAATTTCAACTTAGCAAGACAGTCAACAAGAAAGGAAAGAAAACTAATTCTGTTTTTAAAAGAAAGTTTTATAACAAGAAGTTTTTAACGGCAACTTTATCTTAGAAGGACAACAAGAAAGGAAAGAAAAGGAAAAATATTTTTTAATTGTAAGCTTTATTTAAAAAAATAGTTAGGGTAGTTTTTTTTTTTTAAAAAAATTCTGTTTTGAAGTGACATCAATTTAGGGCCTGTTTGTTTTTCTTGTTTTTGAAAACAATTTTGTGATTTTTTTTTTCAAAATAAAGCTTTAAAAAAACTTGGATATAGTTATTTAAAAAGGGTTAAGGTGCGCCTAACATTTAGAATTATTTTTGGAGGTGTAATTAACAATCTAAAGTATGTATAGATGTCATTTTAACCATAAAGTAGTAAGAATAGGGCAATAAGCGCACACCTCTTTTGATAACAAACCCGTTAATCTCTATTAAATTAGTGTTTATTATCTTTATGAAAATCATATATATTGACATAAATTGAATGGATATTACTGAAGGCACAACAATATCATAATTAAAACCTCCAAATTGCCTCTTCAATCTCTTCAATAGATATTGGGTGTGTTTTAATTAAATATTACAATCGGTATTTTTGGAAAAGTAAGATTGGGTTAAAGTGGGTAAAAGTAAGATTAGGTAATTTGATTTGTGTTTGGAATAAAGATTATAGAAGTTACTTATAAGTTACTTATGCAAAAGTAAAGCTTGTTTGATTGAAATTTTGTAAAAGTAATTTTTGATGGGAAATTATTGAAAAAGGCATGAATTAAATATATATAAATATATTGTAATATTTATACTACCTCCAATCTTAATTATAAGATTAGTTAACTATTTTGGCTTCCTTAACCTCTCCAAAAAAAATCAACTAAGTTTTATAATTATGACCAGAAAGAGTCTTATTACATGTAAATATAGTATGATATTTATACTACCTCTGATCCTAATTATAAGACCTGGTTGACTTTTTTAGTTTATTTAATCTCTCCAAAAAAAATCAACTGGGTTTTATAATTAGGAATGGAGGGAGTCTTATTACATGAAAATATAGTATGATATTTATATTACATCTGGTCTTAATTATAAGACATGGTTGACTCTTTTAGCTTCTTTAATCTTTTAAAAAAAATCAATTGTG
>JBAGKO010000885.1:0-12191 GCA_037177275.1 Acacia concinna | reverse complement strand
GCACTAATTTTTCACAAGGCAAAGGCCTGCAGGATTAATCTTCTGGCAATTGCTGGAATATGATCATCTACAATCATGAACAGAAATGTAGCTTGCATTATTCAAAGTCATGGAAATTATTAAAAAAGGGGACTATATCTACAAGCCTTTCCAATAGATGTGGTCTATTAAATTATGAAAAAATCCTATCCACAACAAAAAATATATAGACAAAAGGATACTAAGAGATAAGACATATCCATCTAAAGATGCCCTCCAAACCGTGCATACAAGAACTTTTTCTCTTCATATGTTTATAACTGGCTTCTTTTGACTTTATGTACCGCCCTTGAGATTACAACTCTATCGTCTAAAATTTATCAGGTTATATTGATTTTAATTTATTAGATAAAACTATTTTTATTATGTGTATTAATTATATATAATGTAAGTTAAATTTATGGACGATCAAATAGTAGGAAAAATTTAAAAGAGACTATGAATATCATAATTATTTATTATTTTGTATTATAATGCATTTGTCTTTACATTCCTCTCAAACTAGTTTTAGCCACTAAACATTGCAAATCATTGTTATAAGATCTTTCTATATTTTTGATCTCTTCATATTTCTTTGTGTGGTGGAAGGTTCCAAATATTTCATACTTTGAATATATATATCAAAAGAGGCTAATTGAAACATATTGTTATTAGTGAAAAATTATATATACAATTGCAATATAATATTTGTTAGTTATTAAAGAACTTAATGTTACAAAATAGATATAGTTCCTGAAAAACTAATATAGATTTTTTTTTGTGAACGAAGAATTTATCAAGAAAATTTATTACCTACATATATACATTAGAGCATTGATTCATTAAAGGGTTAGAAAGTTATAGCCCAATTAGATTGAAATCCATGATTGTATATGAGGTATGAAATACTTGAACTTCCACTCACACTTGAGGGGGAGATATTTAGAATATATGTGTGAGTTAATATTAATAGTTGTACCCATATACATCTTTACAAAACGACCTGTTGATCTAAAATAGAGATGTCATATAAAGATTTTAAATTAATTTCTTATAAAAATTAAAAGGTTTGTTGTTTGTTAAGAAACATTTTATAGTAAACCAGAAGTTTATTTATCCAAAACAAATTTATTGTCGACGTGACTTGTTTGATCATCTAAGTCATATTCAAGACATAAGGCTAGATGAGAATAACAAATTTCAAATTGCGAAGTTCACCCTCACAAGAAAAAAACACAAGGAAATATTTCCTCACAACTTTGAAGAAAATAAAAGTTAAGATGGGTACTCGAGCAACATTTTATGTTGTATTGACATGCATGCTCGAAAGGTTGTAGGGTTATGTTGAAGACTCATGACTCACATGTTCTTATGCAACAGTTACTTCCATTGGCAATTAAAAACACACTATTGCTTGATGTATCCATCGTTTTAGTAGAGTTGTGTTCTTTCTTTAAGAAAATGTGTTCCAATGTTTTGATAGCTAAGTAGTTTGATTAGCTATGCAAAATCATTCTTACCCTTTTGTCATTTAGAGATGATATTTCCTCTGTCCTTTTTCACTATTATGTTTCATCTGACAGCCCACCTTATTTATGAGACAAAGTTGGCTGATCCAGTTCAATATTGATAGATATATCCTATGGAGAGGTACTTATACATTTTGCACACATTTCACTTGCCTCCTTGGTTTTACCATTCACTAGCTTTTCTTGTTATTCAATATATAGGTTTCTTGAGAAATTAAAATTCTATGTCAGGAATAAGGCGTAGCCAGAAAGTTGTATGGCTGAAGGTTATATAGGGAACGAGGTCCTCTACTTCTGTTCAAGGTACTTCAACGATATAGAGATGTCTTTCAATCGACCGTCTCGTGTGGATGATTATTGTCCCTAACCTGCCACTTCATCAATAGAGGTCTTAATTCCTCGTGTTGGTAAACCAGTTGGGGAAGTGAGAATTTCAAACTAATTACAATTGACAAGTTACAAGCACATAGACATGCCTTGATTAATTGTAGTAAAGTGGATCCATACCTTCAGTAATAATTGTCTACTCATGTATTACCTCACATTTTGTGTATATCGCATGCTAACAATCGCTTACATAATTATGTGCAGTGAATTTAGAAGTCACATTAAGTGTCAACTTAGAATTAATTAGTTCTCAAACATCTTCCAAAGTTGATAAAAAGGTCCATATAGATAATTGCCAAGTTGGTTTGCACCCAGAATATTGAACAACCACAATCCACACTCAACATATTTTGTTGCTCTTGCAATTGGTCCACTAGACCGTGCAACAAGGTTGACCGCCTACAATGTCAACAATTTTAAGTTTTGCACAGTTACACAAGATCAATGATGGTTAGAAGAGGTTTATTGAAGGAGTCATCGTGTGAAAGCATGAATTTTTACACCAAACTCACCTAGATGACTTACTTGAACTTATGGTCTTTCTTTTGTACTCTCTTTGCCTCTCGGTTTCTCTCTCTCTTGTTGCTGCCAATTCTGCACAAAAATATGGCCCCAAGTGGTCTTAAGTTGGCTTTAGACATGTACCCAAATAAATTAATTAATCAACTTTAATTCTTGGCCAAGTATTTTGCTTTTTCCCTTCTTGATATTTTGGCTTGCAAGACTTGATCCTAGCCATTCATTTTGGCATTCCCATCTTGCCCTTGGGATTAAATCTTGTTTTCCCTTTTTATCCTTGAATGAACCACAAATTACAATTGTGCCATTACATTGTCTGAAATTTCGGATTTCTGGACAAAATTTTCACCCAATTTCAAAAATTAATATCTAATTGCACAAGTATCCAATTGAGGTGATTCTAAAACTAAAATATCCCTTATTGAGTCTAGTTTTAGGGAAAAGAACTTACTTTACTCAATTGGAATCCTAAGATTCCCAATAAATTAATTTTGGTACACTACTCCAAAAGCTAGCGGATTTCACTTTGCAAACATCAAAAATTCATATCTCTTAACATATACATCCAATTCACACAAATGACATATCAAATTAAAGCTTGACATATGTACTTCAGAATGAAATATTTCATAATTTTTGGACATCATTAGTCTAAGCCAAAATGATGTACAATAGAATTGCCTCTTGTCACTTTCTAGAAGTCAGCCAAAACTTATTTTGGCTATAATTCTTACACCAAAATCCACTATTTTATTCCTCTTTTTATCTTGTCATGTACTCGGAGAATTTTGGTGAATAAAAATTGGAATGTTATAGCTTTTCAGTAATGCTTTTCAAGTGCTTGTAAGCTAATACCACAACTTCTCAGGGGCTTAAAGATTGACAAATTAAACATAACCTTTGTAAATTTTTCTAGACCAATTTACATAAGATAATTAGACGATAATTAGCCATTTATTATTGCATTAGAGGCACAACAAGTTTATTATGTGAATGATGAATGGCACATGGATTAGAATATGATGATTCATCTAAAGCTTAGAGATCTTTATGACATGAGTGATGATGATAATCTTGCCTACGGGAGTGAACCCTTCCAGTCCATTAAATTTGATAACTTCTTTCTCAAAGGCGATAACAATTTATCTATAGTTAGGTGGGTTTGAATGTTACATTATATTTTATTAACATTTAATTGAAGAATATAACTTTTCTTTAATCATTTTTATTTCTAAACATTAACTATTTGTACACATTTTTCTTTCAAGGATAAAAAATATAGAATAACAACTCACTTTTTTTAAAAAAGAACATATTTTTAGTAGTTTCAATTACTACAAATCGATACAAAACATGAAAAATAATCGGTACAAAACTCATTAATTAACCCCCACAAATTTCTCCATAGACCCTATAAATATCCCCACCCCACTCTCCTCTCTCTACCACTTTTCAATCTCTTCTAATCTCTCTTTTCTCTTAATATATTCAGGATTCTTCTCTATATAGATGGAGGGAGTATGTAAGAACATTGAATGTTATTTTTCTAAAAAAAAAAAATCAAACCACTCTCACCTTTTACACTTAAAACTACATAAAACGTTGTGGTTTTAGGTAAAGAGGCGCCAAAGATGACATCTTACAATGAGAAGGTAAATATACCCTTTGATACTGTATTAGCTCAAACATGGGTGTAGCCTTTCAAATCATATAATTTTGGAAAAATTGCGTTTTAGTCCTGACTAATAGAATATACAATAAAACGGTCCCGTGAAATTACGTATTTGCAAAAAAGTCTCATGGGACTTTTTGCAATTAATTTCAAAATAAAATAATATTCTCTCTCTCCCCCTCTGATTGACGTCAGACATCAGTCACTCTCTCTCTCTCTCAAGTTATAATTGTCAATGGCTTTACATAAAGTTGTCAATGACTTTATATAGAGTTGTTAATGGAAAGTGCATATCATTCTCTCTCTATGTTTTTTTTTGTAAATGCCATTAGAAATACTTCCTCCAATTCTGAATATAAGGAACTTCAACTAATTCATGGGAAATAATAAATGGTGGTTAACTCATTTAATATGTTATAAATTGTAACTTTTTTCCACTTTTACCCCTACTGGAGAATGTGTTTGAAATTTAAATGAATGGGCAAATTGGAAATAAGCATTAAGTAGAAGGATGAAATTGGAAAATAAGCATTAATTATCATATAAGTGTCCTATGTTGTGGACCAAGCCATTCTTCTAGAGGTGCCTTATATTATGGACCAGAGGGAGTATGTGTGTTTTCATTAACAACTTAATGTAAGCCATTGACAACTCAATGTAAAGGGAAGCCATTGACGACTCAATGTAAAAGGAAGCCATTGACGACTCAATGTAAAGGGAAGCCATTGACCACTCAATGTAAAGGGAAGCCATTGAACCCTCAATGTAAAGCCATTGATAATTCAATGTAAAGACATTGACAACTCAATGGATTTACATTGAGTTGTCAATAGAAGAACACCAAGTTGTCAATGGCTTACATTAAGTTATCAATGAAAACACATGTACTTTCTCCGGTCCATAATATAAGGCACTTCTAGAAGAATGGCTTGGTCCACAATGTAGAGCACTTATAAGATAATTAATGCTCATTTTCCAATTTTATCCTTGTAATTAATGCTCATTTTCAATTTGCACTTTCCATTGACAGTTTCATGTAAAGGGAAGCCATTAACAACTCTATGTAAAGTCATTGATAACTTTATGTAAAGCCATTGATAACTATAACTTGAGAGAGAGAGAGACTGACATTTGACGTCAGACGTCAGTTAGAGGGGGAGAGAGAAAATATTATTTTATTTTGAAATTAATTGCAAAAAAGTCTCGTGGGACTTTTTTGCAAATGCACAATTTCATGGGACCATATTATCGTATATTCTGTTAGTTGGAACTAAAATGCAATTTTCCCTATAATTTTCCACCTTCTATCACCAACTACTCTTTAGAGACGTGTCACTTAGCCATTTTGGCTGAATAATGATAACAAATCATGGGGTAGCTTTATATCACCTCATATAAGAAAAGAATTTTAAATATCCAATGATTATTGCTTTGCATTTTAAGACCTCCTCTTTCTATCTATTCTTAATTTTTAAAACTTAAATGATTTATCACTCGGTGTCTAAATATAATTCACTTGTAGGAAAAAACATTTAGTTCAAAATATTAGTTCCTTACAAGGCATTTAATGATGTTTTGTCAATTTTACCCCTATTTAATTTCTATTAGAAAAAGAAAAAAGAAGAGAAAGATGTGAAAATCATTTATAAAATAGAGAGAGACAAAAAATTTAAGAAGAGTAAATGTAGAGAATTTTATCAATTAAATGCAATTCTTCGTATGTGAGGATGTAAATATGAAAAAAAAAAAAAGTTTTATCGTGACTTGCATGAAATTCTTGTGGGAAGCTAATCCAATTAAACTAGCTTTGACTCTGGCCACGTAAATTCATCAAAACGATGTAAATCTCTCATAAAATAATTAGATGAGAATTTTAACTTGTAAGATCAAGATATACTAACGTACTTCGGTAGGTGAAAGGTAAAAAAGAATTGGGTGGTCCTAGTGATAATTTTTATTTTAATTAATTAATTCCATGACATTTTATGTGATTTTAATTGATTTTTATGATTAATTGGGCTTAATTGTCATAAATGAAATTAATTAGTGTTAATCATGGAATTTTAAAATTAGAGTTAAAAGTTAGCAATTTATTGGTTTTAATTGGATTATATTATTTTATGTACATACGGTACTACATTTCATGAAATTGCCTTGTAGATAATTGGAGAAACAAGAGTGAAGGATTAAATTGTAAAGAAATAAAACAAAAAGGCACAAATTAATCACCATTGAGTGATCTTCCAAGACATTACTTAAAATGGCAAAGGAATCAAACAAGAGAAAAGTATCACCTATCACTCCTTTTAGTAGCAATCCATGTATTCTCTTTTTATTATGTATTGGCCAATAACTCATCCCATGGATCAAGGGAATATTGGCAGCAACTCACTCCGCTTCCCTTGACCGAAACCGCATCATTTCCTTCCTAAATTCATTTTGAGACAAGAGCAAAAAGACATACAAGGAGCTGACGGTTTTTTTGTGTGCAATTAGGCAAGTGAATTGAAGCATTTTGTCAACATGCAAGTGGCTGGGCAAGGATGGGATTGGCTGGGCAATTTGAAGGGGCAATTGGGCAGCAACTTGGAGAGCTAGTGGGGACCAAAAGGGACGAAGAGGTGGCCGGGTGCACATGGGGGGTCCCATTCAGCCACCGATTGGGGAAATTTTTCACAACGATTCATTCTCATCTTGATTTTCGGTTTTCTTTGGCATATTCTCTCACGAATCTGGGCAGTTTTAGCCTTTTGGGAACACATTCGGGCTTACATTCTCTTCTCTCTTCCACGAGTTGTGGTAGAGAATTGAGGAACCCATTCATTCTATTTTATCATCCATTACAGCCCCAAAACCGAGAACATTCACTATCTTCTTTCTCTTCCATTTTTCGCCATTACTGTCCAGCAATTATACTATTTTTTTGTCCAGTTTTTCTTCACAAAATTCGCCCCATTTCTCCTTGAGCTTAGCCACGAGTTGTGGCTGGGTTTTGGGAGGAAGAAGTTGTTGGCATCAACCTCTTGCATGGTACAAATTTTTGGCAGCAGCACTTGTAAAAATATAATAAACAAACAATTCGAGTCACGCCTAAATGCACTGTTCTTAGGAGATATTATGCAACCCCTCTAGTAAGTTAGGAAGCGGCACTCCCCATGATAAAACGAACTCTTCCTACATAAAGTAGGGTGTAGGAAAATAATTGTGGAACTTATAAGAAAGGGAGAGGAGAGAAGAGGAGCTCGGGGTAGAGCTAATCTCAGAGCTCTTTCACCTTCCTCCTCACATTGCCTTTTATGGTCATTGAGCAATAATAATGACTATTAACGATAGTTTAATGACAATTAAAATAACAATTATAAAATTCAAATTAATTATAATTAAATGTAATAAAACCTTTTAATTGTCATTAAAACTGTTAATTAAAATTCCAATGGTCATTTCCAACGGTCAGTTCAAGGACTCCTCTCATCAGCCTTTTACTAACTCAAACTCATATCCAAGGGTATACTAGGGTATTCCCAATCTTGAGTTATATGAGACTTCTTCCTTTGACATAGTTACACACAATAACTACAACACCTGGAACAAACTCTAAACCCTTACTCCTATTCAATAAAACTTGCATTCAAGCTGTAGATAAGCAATTCCAAACTAGATCAATAAATTTAGCCGGTAGTTGCAATTTACGAAGGTAAGAAATAACAAACTTCCACCTAACCCTATCATAAGCCTTTTCAAGATCAATTTTCAAAGCCATGAATCCCTTCCTCCTCTTTTTATTAGACATAGAATCACTAATTTCTTAGGCCAAAATAATATTATCATTACTCTGATGCCCAGGGACAAAGCTACACTGATTAGGAGCAATAACAGTATATATGAGTAGCTTCAAACGATTAGCAAGTATCTTGGTAATAATTTTATAACTGACGTTACATAAGCTAATTGGGCGCAAGTTTCTAAAATTATGAGGTGAATCTGACTTTGGAATGAAAACAATATTCGTTCCATTAATTCGATGAATTTCTCTGGTTTTTCAAAGATATCCTGAACTAATTTAGACACCGACCCTCCTACAGTATCCCATTGACTCTGATAAAACAAAGGATTCAGACCATTAGGACTAGGAGCCTTCAGTGCCCCATATTAAATAGCACTTTCTTAACCTCCACCAAAGATATTGGACATGCCAAAGATTCCAACTTCGAATACTAAACTGTAGGAAAACATCCACAAAAAACAATATTATTACTAAACTCCATGCTTGTCGTATAGAGACCTTGAAAGAAATTTGTTCCAATGACTCTAAGCTCATCCTGATCATAACATCATCTTCCATCATCCCTCTTTAGAGCTTCAATGAGCTTCCTCCTTCTCCTACAATTAGTAACATTATGGAAATAATGGGTATTCTTATCTACATGCTTACACCAATTACAACGAGATCTATGGACCCACATGAGCTCTTCTTGACAAAGAAGCTACTCAAATTCACACCATAAATCCCTAAGTAGCTTCTCCTTACATGAATTAGGACAATAACTCATGTTTAATTTTTCCATCCTGTTTAACAGACGTCCTTTTCTTCATTTAATATTGCCAAAATCCCTTCTATTCCATTATGTCACCTCTTGTTTGAACCGAACTAGATTCTCCTCCCAGCCACTAGAATCTCTCCAAGAATTTTTCACTAATGAATGAAAATTATCATGTGTCACTCAAGGTGCAAAGAAATGGAAAGATCGATCTTGTTGACACAATTCTCCACATTTTAATTTCAATAGGAGAGGGAAATGATCAGATTTATACTTAGGTAGATGCACCACTGAAGCCCCCGTGAAAGCTTCAAGCCAAAAACCATCTGCAAGAAATCGATCAATCCTACTTTGAGACTCACCACAACTCTAGGTGAAAAGTGGCCCTTGAAAATCAACCTCACACAATCCACTTTGATCATTGCAAGTTTTATTGTTTAAAGATACCTAAGGATCTATCTAGATCCCTTGAGCATATATAATTTTTCTTCAGCTACATATACAAATGTCTTCTCTATTTTGTATAAAGTTGAAGATAAGCAGCACGCACCCAAAGAAGAGTTACAACCATTGAAAATATGTTACATCTAGATCCTTAAGAAAACTTTCAGATGCCTTAAAGACTATAAATTTAATAATGGGAATTTTTCAATTAATTATTTTTTAAATTTTTTTCTTTGATGTTCTCACTAAGGAGCATTTATTATTGATATAAATTATTACAAGCTACCAACAAATTATCAAATGAGAAATTTCTAAAAAGAAATTTTCATTTTTAACAATTTTTTTGTCGATGTATTTTTTACAAATTAATCCAACTAAATTTGATTATACTTTTTTAATTCTTGATAATTAGTAATTCGTCTCTTATAAAAGGGATCAACAGGAGTAATAATATGTGCAATGATTGATGATATTGATAGGGTGGCTTGTGTGAAGAAGGGAGTAATAAAATTTACAATTAATGGTCATTCCTACTTCAATTTAGTGCTAATAAGCAACATAGGAGGAGCCAACAATGTTCTCACGGTGTCATTCAAAGGTCGAGAACTAGATGTTCTAGCGGTGTCCAAGAACTGGGGGCAAACTTGGCAAAGAAATTTCTATCTCAATGGCCAATCTCTCTATTTCAAATTCATAAATAGTGATGGGTCAACTTTGACTAGCTTCAATATGATACCATCTAATTACACTACTACAAAAATAGGCAACATATTATGGCCCTTCTTACAAAAAGCGCCACAACTTTTGTATGATTTTTTTTTTAACAACAGTAAAAAAATGTGGCATTTTTTAGAAGGAGCAACACATCTGCTAAACACCTTACGTGACACTTCTTTTAAAAAGCACCCATTGTTTTGGAACCTAGACTAAACCTGCCAATCAGGACCGAAAACCGCTAACCTAGTGGTTAAACCAATCCGATCCAAGGGTCAATCTGAGTTCAACTTTTTCTTTATAAATTTATATTAATAACCTTGAAATCTTCCTTCTCTCACAATTTAGCACCGATTTAACTTTGGTCTAACCCATTAACCCTGGACCCAGTACCCTAATAGGTTCAGTTACCTGTTCAAGTTTCAAAACCTTGAAAGTGCCACAGGAAATCAAAATTGATGTATGAATATATATACACATATATATTTAATTAAATGGGATCCAACTATTTATTGGGGGCGCTCTCTTACAAAAAGATTGTGGGGATGCCCCTTTAGGGGGAATGGTGCTTCCCAGCTGGCTGAGAGGAGCGCCCTCAAAGGGGGCAATTCAACTCTATTATTTTGGACTTGAGGGGAGGGGGCGCTAATATCAAACCCTTCATTTATTTCAACATTTATCAAAGTAGTTAAGCGCAATTCATAAAGTTAGTAGAAAATAGCATAAAGTAGTATTAATATATATACAAAGCTTAGGTGTATGCAGTATTCCCACAAGATTACATAGAATATTTATAGAGTCTTAAAAGTCCAAAACTAAACTAACTAAACTAAACAATAGGTGTCCTCAGCACTAGATCTGGACTCCTAGTATCCAGTTTCTACATTCTTGTCTTAGAAACCACTACCTCTAATTGGATAATTTTTTTTTTTTTTTGGAAAGGGTGAGATTCAAATGAATCTCAACAGTACTAAACAACCTATTATAGAAAGATGCATACATGCTAAACATGTATAACAACCACAAGCATTATCATCATATATCACAGTCATCAAATCATCATCAGAAAAATGCAAATTGTAATGTGCATCTCATATTTTGTAAAAAAAACTTTCCATATAACCATAATTAGCAAATATTTTGTCAAATTACCATTAAACTACTATTATAATTAATAAATTGTAATAAATAATTAAGATGAGTTAACCATGATAGAAAAGTTCAAAACTAAATTTTTAAAGGAACTATCAAGGTTAAAAGAATAAAGCCAATATCATAATTAAAAGAACAAAACCCCTTAATAGAAATTCAAGTACATAAGCCTTTGGACTTCTCTAAGCCTTTAATGGATGTCCATTCTTGAGTGCAACACTTTAACTAAATAATTCATCATTTCATGCCAAAATGTCTATATCAAACCAAGTGTGAATCCACAAGTTTGGAAATAATCATAGGGCCTCTAGGCCATCTAAAATCATTAAAAGTTAACTAGTCACAGATAAATCAAAAGTATTGAGTGTATGAACCAAATTCTCAAAATAAATCAGAGTATGCAATACGAGCCCTAATGTGGTAATATACAATAATCAAGCATAACCAAAACAATGGAAGCACTACTCTTAGCAAAAGTAGCTTAGACATCTGAAGTCTTCTCTAATGGACCCTCACAAGAACTATCACCTGAAAAAATGTTAAATCAACGGGGTCAGCAACCAACAGTCCATCTCAATAGGCATACAAGTAATTACACGTGAGGTGTCAAGTGAGAACAATTATAGATACACATAATATTATCAATGATGTCACATAGTAACAAGTATATCAATTTACAATAACATAATCTCATTCTCATATTTATCACATTAGTGCACAATTATCAATACATAAAAATTTACTCTTTGACGTCCCTTATTTCCTCTGACTGAACCCATGGGCTAGTACCCACCCATATGACTAATAGTTCAACTCAACAAACTTACTGATCAAGTGATATGGACTGGCCAAAATCCACAAAGCCCAAGACCAAACCATGGGTTCCCCCTCTAATACATTAGTGGGATGTCAAGGCCCTACTAAAACATAATTGGGCCAAAGGGCTAACCAATGTACACTTGGAAGCCCACCACCTTATTTCCTCTTTTTTTACAAAACTTCACCCCCTTCTTTCTTCTAGAGTAACCTCCCATTAGATCAAAAACTTGATAGGCAAAAATTATTGCAGAGCTTAAGATTCCGCAAGTGCACGAGCCATATCAAGTGATATCGTTCCCATGAGGAATCAAAAAATTAATTTTTAGATATTAAATTCTCAAATTTCATTTAAGTCAAGTGAATCTAATTTATAATTAAAATTCTAAAGGAAATAAAATT
>JBAGKO010000865.1:0-12191 GCA_037177275.1 Acacia concinna | reverse complement strand
TATAATAATATAGTATTAAAGAAGAGGGAGATTGAGAGTTTTTTCTCTTTAAAATTATAAGATATCAAGGTGAAAGTATAAAATTTATAGGATTTATAATATAAATATTTTTTAAAAATATATATATGCGGGCCAACCCGCGGGCTAGCCCGCACCAACCCGCAGGTTGGACGATGTGGACCTGTGCGGCCCGCACCTTCATGGGTTGGGAAAACCCTAACCCTAACCTTGTCCCAACCCGTAGGTTCGCAGGTTGGACCCATTTTCCCAGCTCTACCGAGTACCGATCCTCTCTCCTATACATGAAGAGAGCTTTAAGGTTGCATAGGAAGATTCATAGAATGCTTGAGAACATTGTCATGGATTATATTATAAAGAAAAATGAGCAATTATAGCCGAGTAGAGGAAGATCTAATTGATGTTCTCCTTGTTTGGATGGCTTTCATAATTGATTTTGAAGAATAAAATCATGGTCTATAAAAATTTATCCAATTACTCCCGGTTACTATCAAACCAAAGTCCAAACAATCATCTTGTAATTAAAATCAATTATAGGACAATCAAATCATGTTTCTCATTAACTGCCCGCATATATTTCAAGTGCATTTAGATTAGCTTTAGGTAGAACATAGCGCATAAAATTGATTTGTATTGGCAGAATTTATTTAATTGGGGTGTTTGAGAGAAGTTGTTATATGAATCTCGCTTGCCACATCATTTATTATCTAACCAACTAAAATAGAATAACCCATGAGATGGTTTGGCATCTTCTAAACATTAGCTAAAATATTAGTGAAATTAAAGGATTTCATAAGATTCACTTTTTCATTACTTGTGAAATCTCAATTAAGGGATTCATTTATTTTAAGAAAAATAAAAATATGAAATACATGCGCAGTCACCTAGAATTAATGTTAATTGAGTTGTTGTATTTTAACATGTCAAACTACAAATGACATGGAAAATCAAATTCACATAAGAAATTATTGGGTGTTTGAATGTTGTTTTAGAAATTATAATTGAAAAGCAAGTCATATGAGTAGTGGTCTATAAGGTAACAAGTTGCTAAAAAAATAATATCTCATTAAATTTTATTTAGTAAATTTTAAAGTGACGTTTAAATATTTTTGTGTGTAATGGTAGAAGTAGATCTTGTGAAACTTGGAAGCAAAATTCATTTTGTTTTGAAAAGATTGATTTACCAATCTTTAAAGTTTACCCTAGTTTACACTGCTTTTGAAGACTCAGAAAAAAGTTTACCCTGCTTTTTGATTAATTTCTTAGCTAGCCAACTGATTTTTAATTATGTTCATATGGGTTTTTACCTTTTTATCACGTCTGAATAATTTCTTCAATTATAATTATTATTGGTTCCTATAATTGTAATCAAATACTGGGAAAAAATAAATATAATAACTAACGTTGATTTGAATGTTGAATGGAATTGGTGCCACTGCAAACTATTTAGTAATGACAAGTAATATTTCTTTATTTTATTTTAACTTAAAACTCATAATTATAATAAAGGGTATTTTTGTGATTCAACCAATAATGATTCCTGTTCTCAATCTTGCCTAGCTGTGTTGCTCAATGCTCCCTTGCCCCTCTCCCCTTGAAACGTTTTATTCTTCTAATAACAATCTTCATTCCAAAAAAAAAAATCATCAACAAAATATAACTATGGCGTGTAAGTTAGCATCAAAATCAAACCTATTCCCACTTTGATTTCTTATCAGCAATGCAAATGTATATACAGAGATTATATATTTATTTTTTTAGCAATTCCCTAAGAAGTTCATCTTATTTTACGTCTTGCTCCTCTTTTTTGTTTTTTTTTTTTTATGTTTTTGTGTTTCTGGAATTACAAGGGCAGATACTAATGACTTAACTTACAACAAGCGGAATCGAACACGCGATGTTCCTCTAATAGAAGAGCATCATACGACTAAGCTACAAGGTTTTTTGTGTCTATCTCTTTTCTAGTGTTGACCTCAATTGATAGTTTCTTTCTTTCATTTTTTAACAACTTTTTTAATGGTAGGGGGTTAAATGCCAAATTATGAGAGTTGTAGTTCAAAAAACTAGACCGGTCTGACTGAGAACCGGCTCATAGCCCGGTCCAGTCACACAAATAGCGAGACCGTCGTAACTAACTATGTGTAGCGTGTTACACTACTTAAACTTAATAATTCACACAAAATAGTGATTTATCAGCCTAACACTTGGGTATTTAGTAATAACATCTAAATTATAATATTTTAATATGGCCGGTTCGACCCTCGATCTGATCCGATTGAACCCTTTAAACCCTGAACCTATACCGTGACCGGTTCTTTAGCCGGTCCAGTTTTTTGTACCTTAGTTATAAGTACTTTTTTTAACTTTGAAAGAAAGAAACATGTTATATGAAAAAGGGTTATAGTTTAAGAGTTTACTTGTATTTTTACCTTTTTTAAAATAAAAATGAAATCGTTTGGCCCCTTAACTATTTAAAATTTGCAACACTGCCCTTTTCAAAAGAGGATACCCTTACAATTTGTTTTTTCTTACTTGTTTCTTATAATCTCATCTTTACCTTTATATTAAAAAAAATAAAGGGTTCAATTTTAATATTTTATAAAACTCTTCCTAATTTACTTTAGTATGTTATAAATTAACTTTTTTTCAAAAAAAATAGTTTGTATTGCAGTTATAAATTATGTATATTAGATTCTATCCTTTAAATTTATTAGTTTATGTTTAAAATAATAATTTCATAACATCTTGAAATTAAGTTATCTATATATTTTTTAATCTGCCCCTTTTGCCCATACGCGCCTTTTCTTTTAGATTTTGGAGGGAAATACAATTAATAATCCCATGCCTTCAATATCCCCTCCTTCCATTTTTTTTTCTTTCTTTTATGTTACGTATAATTTATTTTCCCAAAAAGGATCGGAGTAGACGTTATAAAAAGATTGTTTGGTATCTTAATATTTATATTTAGAAAAAAAATAAAATAAATTAACTAGATATTTTTTCCTTAGTTGATATAGTTGTCTATTTACTTATTATTTATGTTTATTGAAGAGTTGGATATGAATTTTCATACTGTGGTATTGAAAATATTGCTTGGTTTTGAAGCTGTGTAGGTTAATAAAGGTGTAGATGATGCCCACACACAATGCGTGGGGGGTTTGTTTCTTGTTACTAGTGAGGGAATAGAGTTTCAAGAGCATAAGAACTCTAAGAAAATTAAAAAGGAATTTGAACACTTTGGACACATATACTGGGATTTCCAAACAAAACGGAGTTCTGGCTCATTTTAAAGGCATATTCCCTTTCCTATATTGATTATTTGCCTACATTACTGCAAGAATGTTAGTGTACAAGCCTGGAGCTTATAGTTATTTTAATGATTGTGACCTACAAATGTTACTCCCTCCGGTCTTAATTATAAGAGTTCATTGACTTTTTTGGAGAGTCCTAAAAAAAATCTTAAGAAATCTAATTACATTATTTAATCAAATGTGTTTTATTACATTATTTATTAGTTTACAAGTCAAATAACATAATTTGAAGAAAAATGACAAATTTTAATATTTTAAAATAATATAATTAGCTTTCTTAGGATTCTCCAAAAAGTCAACGGGCCCTTATAATTAAGACAGGAGGGAATACTATTTTCTAATAATAGAAAAAAGTTCAACTTTTGTCACTTCACCAAGGTGCTATTGGTCTCTTAGATGATGAAAGACACATCCTTACTTCAGATGCAGTGCAAAACCTCTCTTTCTCTAATATAAACTATAGCTTTTGAACTCAAGCTTCAAGAAATCATGGAAGATCAAAACAAAGCATTAGATCATGGAGTCAGAAGTCAGATGATTTTTCAGTTCATTTTTTTGTTGTATCTCTGTTTCAAACATATTATGTTGCTCACTATTGCCTCTCCATTATTCAATTTGTTGATTCAAACTATCATATTTGGCTTGCTAAACATGTCGTGCTTCTTTCTTTATTTTATTTTATTTTTTAATTTTGGTATTTCTGCCCATCAAATTCAAGCCTGCCCCGTTTGCCAAAACCTGTCCTGAATTCTGGTCCAATTGCGGGTTTTAGCTCAAAGAAGGCTTGTTCCTGATAGCTCAGTCTAGCTCAACTGTAGAAGAGGGGTTTTTTTTTTTTTTTGGAAGTAGAACAAGTCGATGTTAAGTCAGGTCGTTGGTGTGATCGGTTGGATTGTCCGATTCTGTCCGGTCTAGCTTTCATAACACTCGTTATTTGAATGTTACAGGATGCTCTCTACAACAAGAAGCTGAGGGGACCTTCTTCACGCCGGAGGGAAGGAATGGCATTCTAACTGTTGCTACCGGGAAACAAGACCAGCCTTGGCCATGTTATGTGTGTTGGGATGGGAAGGGGAATAAAAGATTACTTTGGAGCACTTTCACGTACGCCATGGTAGAAGAGTTTCTCGTGATGAGATCATAGCCGTTGTGTCCAAATGGAGGAAGGTTTTAGAAGCTTCATTTCATGTTATGAAGATGAAGGAGGAAATGATGAGCATGGTAAGCACAAAATAGGAGTCAATTAGTGCCCTACCGACCCACTGTCCTACATAGAATGCTTGAGAACATTGTAATGGATTATAAAAAAAAAAGCAATTATAGCCGAGTAGAGGAAGATCTAATTGATAGATGTTCTCCTTGTTTGGATGGCTCTCATAATTGATTTTGAATAATAAAATCATCGTCTGTAAAAATTTATCCAATTACTCACGGTTACTCTCAAACCAAAGTCCAAACACTCATATTGTGATTAAAAACAATTATGAGACAATCAAAATCATGTTTCTCATTAACTACCCGCATATATTTCAAGTGCATTTAGATTAGCTGCAGGGAGAACATAGCGCATAAAATTGATTTATATTGGCATAATTGATTTAATTGGGGTATTTGAGAGAAGTTGTTATATGAATCTTATTTGTCACGTCTTTTGTGATATAATCAATTAAAATATAATAACTCATGAAATGGTTTGACATCTCTTAAATATTAACTAACATTAATATCATAATATTTACTTTTTTATTACTTGTGAAATCTCAATTGAAGAATTCATTTATTTTAAGAAAATTAAAAATATGAAATACATGTGCAGCCCTTTAGAATTAATGTTAGTTAAGTTGTTGTATTTTAACTTGTCATACCACAAATAATATGACAAATCAAGTTCAGACAATAAATTACTAGGTGTTTGATTTTTTTTTTTTTGGAAATTATAATTCAAAAGCAAATCATATTAGTAGTGGTTTATAAGGTAAAAAGTTGCTACCACAATAATATCTCATTAAATTTTATTCAGTAAATTTTAAAATGACGTTTAAATATTTTTGTGTGTGTAAGGGTAGAAGTAGATCTTGTGAAACTTGGAAGAAAAAATTATTTTGTTTTGAAAAGACTGATTTACCAATCTTTAAAGCTTACCCTGCTTTTGAAGCCTCAGAAAATGGTTTAACCTGCTTTTTAATTAATTTCTTAGCCAGCCAACTGATTTTTAATTATGTCCATATGGGTTTTTACCTTTTTATCATGTCTGAATAATTTCTTCAATTATAATTATTAGTTCCTATAATTGTAATCTAATACTGGGGAAAAAAAAATCTAATAACCAACGTTGATTTGAATGTTGAATGGAATTGGTGCCACATCAAACTATTTAGTAATGACATGTAATATTTCTTTATTTTATTTTTAACTTAAAACTCACAATTATAATTTAGGGTATATTTGTGATTCAACCAATAATGATTCATGTTCTCAGTCTTGCCTAGTCGTGTTGCTCAATGCTCCCTCCCTACCACCTTGAAACGTTTTATTATTCTAATAATAATCTTCATTCAAAAAAAAAAATCATCAACAAAATATAACTATTGCGTGTAAGTTAGCATCAAAATAAGAAAATTTCCCACTTTAATTTCTCATCAGCAATGAAAATGTATATACAGAGTTTTTTTTTTTTTTTTTGAGCAATTCCCTAAGAAGTTCATATTAGTTTACGTCTTACCCCTCTCTTTTTCTTTTGTATTTATGGAATTACAACGGCAAACAGTAATAACCTAAATTACAACAAACGATATCGACCCTCTAATAGAAGAGTATTCATACTACTAAGCCATAAGGCCTTTTAGTCTCTATCTCTTATTTTTTTTAAGTGTTGACCTTGATTGGTAGTTTCTTTCTTTCCCTTTTTAACATAACCTTTTTAATGGTAGGGGTTAAATGCCAAATTATGAGACTTGTAACTTGTAAGTATTTTTTTAATTTTGAAAGAATAAACATGTTTTATGTAAGGGCTATAGTTTAAAAGTTTGCTTGTATTTTTACCTTTTTTTAGAATAAAATATGAAATCGCTCAGTCTCTCAACGATTTAAAATTTGCAACACTACCCTTTTTCGGAAGAGGATGCCCTCAGAATTTTTTTTTCTCACTTGCTTCTCATAAACTTATCTTCACTTTTAGATTAAAAAAAATGAAGGGTTCAATTTTAATATTTTATAAAACTCTTATTAATTTACTTTAGTAATTTATAAATTAACGTCTTTTTTTTTAAAGAAAGAGTTTTGTTTGTATTGCATTTATAAATTGTGTATATTAGATTTTAATATTTAAATTTGTGGGAGAAAGACACAAAAATGTAACTAAAATGGGTAAAAGATAAATAAGTTTTGCAGTTGTTAATTAAGATACTGAAGGGGTTAATGTAGTTAATGTAGATACATTAAGACATTTAATATTTTAATTAACAACTATAAAATTTATTTATCTTTTATTTATTTCAATTAATTTTTATATATTTTTCGGTTTTTCCCTAAATGTATTTGTTTATGTTTAAAATAATAATTTCATAACATGTTGAATACTCCGTATAAGTTATCTATTATTTTTAATCTGCCCCTTTTGCCCATACGCGCCTTCTTCTTTTGGATTTTGGAGGGAAATACAATTAATAACCTTTCGATATCCACTTCTTCAAATTTGTTTCTTTCTTTTATGTTACCTATAAATTCTTTTAAAAAAAAAAGATCGGAACAGATGTTATAAAAAGATCATTTTGTATCTTAATATCTATATTTACAAAAATTTATAAAATAGATTAATTAGATAAATATAAAATGGATTAAAGGTCATTTTTGCCTCAGAAGTTTCTTATAAAGTAATTTTGCCCTGACTGTTATCCTAGCTATATTGATTGTTAGGTACAATTTTGTTATGGAAGTTAGAACGATATTATTATTGTTTGAAAACTTCTAAAACAAAATTGCTCTTAAGTGAAAACTTTTTAAATAAATTTACTCTTTAACAAAAATGACATAGACACTATATTGGTTAACTAATGTCAAATTTAACTAGGATAAGGATCAGGGGTAAACTTGCTTCAGATATGATACTTTCAAGACAAAATTGATTTATGAAAAACTTCCAAGGCAAAATGGTCCCCAATAAATACTTCTATAATAAAAATAGCCTTTAACCCATATAAAATATTTATGTTTATTCACATTACACACAGCATACATATTATCTAATACTCTCTTTAGTCTTAATTATAAATCTTAGTTGATTTTTTTAAGAATATTAAGAAAGTTAATTATATTACTTAATCATATCATATGTTTTGTTTTATTATATTATATTATATATTAGTTCATAAATTAAATAACATATTTTAATGAAAAACAATAAATTTTAATATATTAAAGTAAAGTAATTGACTATTTTAAAATTCTCTAAAAAAATTAATTAAATTTTATAATTAGAATGAATGGAATATACCCAAAATGTACATCTATTTTTTTTTTCCAACGTGTTACATTGACATTACTTATGTTTGAACATTCATGGAGCAATAGGGAGGGACTTGAGTATTGGTTTGAAGCTGATAAATATTATCCTAAAAGATTCATTGATAGATCAGTGGATTTCACAGAAGTAAATTTAAAAAATGTCATGATTGATGGTTTCAGAGTTTTTTTTTTTTTTAACTTTTCCTTCTTGAGGCAACCACCTCCATCAGATCTAATTACTTCTGGTCGCCATTTGTAAATGCTTAATCTGTAGGGATAGTTTTGATCGAGGAATTTGGATCAGAAGAATTAGACGCTCTTGATTCAATTTATTTTCTTTTTTTTAATTAATGAAGAGACAAGTTCAGAAGAACTTGGAAGAGTTGAAGATGAAAAAATAAAATCACCTTGGCCTTCCATCATGGATCAATCTTCCCCGTCCATTCCAAACGTCTCCTCAGATCCTCCCAATCAGAAAATTTTAGTTTAATTCTATATTCTAATGTTTAATTTGTTAAGAGTAAAAAATATACTTATGCTTTTTTTTGCTTTCGTAAGGTATCCCCCAACCCGACAGGCCAAGAACTAATCATCCGCTCATTGTGGGTTCCTCTGTAGGAAGGACAGCTAGTCAGGAGATTTAATATTACTCCATACCCAAGGTCAGGGATCGAACCCCTGACCAAGGTTAATTGCTTTTTAACATAAAGTTTATTTGGTATTATGTGTTTTTTTAAGTTTAAAAATACCTTACAATTTTAAAAATAGGTTAAAAAATATCAACTATAATACCAATATTTAACCGTTGTTAATTGCTGTAATTTTGATTATGGTTCAAGATAAAAAAAAATTCATTTTTTTAAGGTTCAAAAATGCGTATAAATTTCAGAAATGTATTCAAAATTTGAAATTTTATTATAAAAAACATATGAGTATTTTTTTTAACCTTCAATGAAATATATAGTGTTGGATGAATTTTGGGTAAAAACACTTGAGTATTTTTTACCCTTATCCAAATCAAAATTACAGCATTTAATGGTTTTTAAGTATTTGTAATAGAATTAGTATTGTTAAACACATTTTTAAAATCTATAGGCATTTTTAAACCTTAAAAAATATATAGTGTTGGATAAAATTTAGATTAAAACAGATAGGTATTTTTGACCTAAACCCTTTTTAATTAATAATTCTTACTCCCTCCGGTCCTAATTGTAAGGACCGTTGACTCTTTTAGAGAATTTTAAAAAAATCTTAAGAAAGCTAATTACATCACTTTAAGACATTAAAATTTATCGTTTTTCTTCCAATTATGTTGTTTGACTTATGAACTAATATATAATGTAATAAAACATAATATATGATATGGTATGATTAAGTAATATAATTAGTTTTCTTAAAATTGTCTAGAATTTTCTAAAAAAAATCAAGAAGCCCTTGTAATTAGACTAAAGGGAGTATTTAAGTGAACTTCCAAGTTGAAACGCGCTTGACTTTACGTTCAGTATTCCTATACCTTTTTCATTTTTCGCATTACAGGCAAGCCAAGCTTGAGGTTCATCCTGCTACCTATCTTGCTTGGTGTCCATCTACAACAAAATATTGATCATTTGATCCTGCAGAAATTTGCACATACAAACTGAAGCAACTTATGAAGAACTACGTTTTGATTTTTTATATAGATCACTTTTAATATGTTTTTACATAAACTAAAAAAAATTAAATTTTATTAAATATAGCATATAATTCAATAATTTTTTAATTCTACCTTTATTTAATAGACATAATACCAAACAAAAATAAAGTCAACATACTACTATAAAGAGTAAAATTATACATTCATATTAAAACTTTAACGAATGATCTTAAAAATAGAAAAAAAAAATCCCTTCTCCCTCTTCCTGTATAGAAAGTAAGGAATGTAAAAATGAACTGGCTAGTCGAAACGAAAAACCAGCTAATCGGACCTAAGTCCAGTCCAATTGCACGCTTTGACTGTTGGCTGAGTCGACACGACCGACTTGGTCAACTGCCGAGTTGGCCGGGTTGGCCAAGTCTCGTTTTTAAAAAAAGAAGGGAAAAAAACCTTCAGATCATGCTCGAACCCACCTATATTTCCCTTCCCCAACCCTAATCTCTGTCAATTGTTGTATGTCGGAAACAATGAAGCAGGGCAAATGGCGAACTAAGAATAGACTGAAGACTAAAGATTTCTTCATCGATGCTTTGTTATGAACCAAGATCAACTGTGCTTCGGCATCTCTTCCCATCAGTGAAGAAAGAAAAGGAGGATTAGAAGAAGAGACAAAAAATAAAGGAAGAGATGCCAAATTTTCAAAAGTTTTTGCTTTACTAAGGAGCCACCATCGTTGTCACTTTGTTGCCGTCGTGCTGTCAATGGCTCTGCCTTAGTTACTTGTGGGAGAGCAAGACTTGAGATATGGAGAAAAAAAATAAAGAAACACCACATATATGGAAGAAGGCAAAATGGGATACATATAGCAAGTTAGAGAGGGGAAGAAGTTGATCGTTCTCTCTGATAGGTGATTTAGAAGAGAGAGGAAGGACTTTGTGACATGTGTAGGGCACTTCGTGATGCGTGTTGGTCCAGGCTTTTCACATGGGAATGAAACTGAAAAGGGAGAAGGGTTAAAAGAAAAAAAATGAAAAATAGAATGATTTATTTAATTTAAAATTTAAACAGCTTATTGCAAAGGAAATAAAATCAAATGAATGAGAAATTTTATATTATATAATATTTTTTCTTGATGTATCATGTAAGATAGTAACATTCAAGATATTCATGGCTACATATTTAAAATTTAAAATCAAATCCCATAATTCATGGGCTAATTTGCCTTAAATAATAATGATTATTAATATGTTAGATATAATAGGCAATGATATTTAAAATTTAAAACACAATCCCATAATTCCTCTTTTAATTTATACAATAATGATAATTGATAGGTTAGATAATCAAAGCATAACTATAGGCATTACAAATTATACTAATATATTATAAGCACTTTTTTTAAAAAAATCATTTTATTTATAGAAATTTAAAACATATATTAACATATTACCACTTATTTTATTCTTATCATTTTAAATTTCTTTTGTTGTCATACGTTTATTTAATTTCCATGTATAGTGTTATTTTGTTATTGTCAATTAAATTAATAATATTTTAATATGGCTAATTCGACCCCGATTTAACCCTAATTAAACCCTTAAACTTTAAACCCGCACCTCAACTAATTCATTACTCAATCCGATTTTTTGCTCCTTATCTCTGTAAGCTATCTAAATGAGCAGCATCCTTTGGTAGTAAGTAATACGGTCAATGCCTCAGAGTCTGAGTACACACAAACGCACACCTGTATCTCCTGTAGATTCAAATTCTTCTTGCAGACCTCCAACCTTGTCTTGATTGTTAAGACTTCAACCACTAGCATCACTGCGTATCTGAAGTTTTGAACAAAAGCATCCACATCGATCAAGTCTTACCACCCCAAATCGAGTGTGTAATCTTATCTTAACTATGAATTGCAATTAGTGGAGCTTATGCCAATCTTGTGTGGGAAATAATCGCAAAGAAAATATGAGAAGCTCCACATTGTATTCAATGATTGCTCTAAGAGGTAGTTTCTCTTGTTGGAAAATGTAGATCCACCTTTAGTGATTAAAGAAAATAAATTGGTTTTGGGGGCCAATATGAAGATATATAAAATAATGTGGGACAAATATATGATTTTCCCATAATATATTTTTCATATATTTTATATATATTATTTAATATAAGAAAGAGGGAACAGTTGTTTTTGATTTTATTCAAAATTCAAAAACACATGATCAATCGTTTTTTACATAATGCCTTGTGTCTTTTATGGAAAAAAAACAGGCTATCGTAAAAACCTAAGAGAACAGAAAAGTTCCCTCTCTCTCTCCAAAAAGACTCTCTGGTGAATTTGCCGTGTAACATATCTGGACTCCAAACTATGATCTAGATCAAGCGTGGGTATCTGTGAATCAAGAGATCTTCTCAGGTACGCCCCTTGTAGTTTTTCCATTATGGCATCAAAGCCAAAATGATCATGTATATGATATAATGTTTCTGGCCGTGAAATTGTTTTTTGCACTCAATTTTTTTTTTTGCATGAAATATGTCTTCTGCGTGAACGTATTTTTGAGTGTATCAGTGTTTCCTTATGTAAACATGATTATGGCCTCTGAAAATACCAATCCTACATGCTTCCACAAATATATAAATATGTTTGATATGTTTATATATGAGAACATGCGTATTGCCCCTTATTCCCATCAGATTTTTTTTTCTGTTAACTAAGATTTCAACATTCT
>JBAGKO010000770.1:0-12198 GCA_037177275.1 Acacia concinna | reverse complement strand
TTATGCAAGCATGGAGTTTTGGTTAATTGAACAAACGGAGGTTTTAGTTACTTGTATAGGGATGACAAATCTTGAATGTGTTGTCCTCCCAGATGGCATTAAGGTTGCAGCAATGCTGCTCGATGCAATGGTCAAAACAATGTGTCCTTTTGATTGTACCTCATATGTAAGTGCATTCCACAAGAAGGTCTTCCCAGTTCCACCATATCCATAAACAAAGAAGAAGCCAAGCAAATCATTATTAAGGGTTTCTAACACCTTGTCATACACACTCCTTTGATCAGAATTTAGTGCCAAAACAATGACGCTACCAAACTCTTCATTTCATCCTTATCAAAATTAGTCTCCTGGATGATTAGGTGGTTCGTGTAATTAGTACTGCCAATGTCCGTTGGCATTTTTAATATGGGAAAGTCATGAAGGCTCTTCCCATTTTGGCGTAGCAAATAGTCAATCTCACATAGGGCAACATGTTCCTTTACAGTATATGAAGGTTGCACACCTGGATAGATGGAGAAAAAATTAGTGGCCGTTAAGTAATTAGGATAACATATGGAGATTAATATGATGATAGGATAACATGGACCACGTTTTAATGGTACCTAAACATTAAGGATCACCCTTACGGACGTATAGCATGTCTTCTAATAGCAAAGTTGATGTATGCTGCTAGACAATATCATGCTTTTGTATTGAAGAACATAGTAGCATTGAGACGAACAACCTATGCAGTAAATGTCCTAAAGCCCATGTCAAAGCTTCTTGCAAGGCGCATATATATTCTCTGTCATTGTCTAGCAAACCTCGTGCGAAGCATGTGTCTTTGAAGGTGTTATGGACAAAACCACCAACTGTTCGTATATATGCAAAGCTTGTAGGCCCTCAGACTTGCATAAGCAAAATCCGTAGGTAGTATAATTCACCAGAAGATGGTGAAACATGGCTTATTTGGCCTATTGCAAACCCTTTCTCCCTTCTCTTCCATATTTGAGTATTCTTTTCAAATACGTAGTGTCGTGGGAATTCTGAATAAGTTCGTACAGCAGCAAAATTGTCAGCTTCATTAGTTAACATCCATGACAAGAACTGGGATTGACACACCCTTGGGTTATCAAACAGTTCTGAGACATCTGTTGCTGCGGAGTAAACAACGTATTGTTGATTTGGTAGGTGGAAGCTTAGCCTCTCAATAAGAGGTTTTTGTGGTGAATGTCAAAACCAAAGATGCACCAAGCCATCTCACAGGATGAAACATACCGACAATTGTAGTATTGAAGAATCTCATCAATGACTTTGCCACTAGTACATTGATGGCTTTGGTCAAACAATCCAACCACAACCCTATCATCCCCTTGCTAATGTACTTGAAAAGGTACTTGACAGCCATCGAGTGATTGCACTTATCTATATTGATATGCGCTTGAAACATCTGCAACAACTTAGGGTTGTAAGGGATAATGTATCGATTGTCTAATGGTACACCCTTCAATTCAATAGTCCGTCTATCATCGCGATGACGATATGTGTTGTAGCCATTTTCATCCACAGTTGTTCTGTTGCTAAATTGTTTTGGGAAGTACTTTGTGCATTTTTTGTCCTTCATGCACCTTGCGTTAGGCTTTGCATAGCCACACGGTCCATGAATCATGATTTTTTGGACTA
This sequence comes from Acacia concinna, assembly GCA_037177275.1. Lineage (NCBI taxonomy): Eukaryota > Viridiplantae > Streptophyta > Magnoliopsida > Fabales > Fabaceae > Acacia > Acacia concinna. The sequence goes on along the minus strand of JBAGKO010000770.1, from coordinate 10,536 downwards.
ACTTATGCATATTAGGCTTGTTGTCCTTCTCTGAATTTCTACACGGATCACCCTATCTATGGTGTCAGGTTCCTTAATCTTTTCCCTCAAATCAAGGAATATTAAGATGTATGCATGTGGGAGTCCCCTTTCCTGCAACTCTATCATGTATAAATCTGCGAGATTAAAAATGTGTAACAGCTGAATCAAAATTTCATCATCGATGCATGATTGAAATGGGCATTAATAAATTGAGCAAGTACTCAAACATGAAATGTAACATTGTAAACAAATGTAAAATGGTTATAGTAATACATGCACAAACTTTACTGAAAATTTTTTTGTCCTTTAAAGTCTTCATTAGCAATTTCAACTTCATTTGGAAAACCCTTGATAGTATGGTTGGGCAATCTGAAGGATTTAAACCATGTCATTCGCAATAGCGAGTGATCTCTGGCCATGCCGGGTTGCATGTAAATGTGATGAACAAATCTAGGTAACCAATCACTCTACATATAGCCATTGCATCTTGATATGCCTTTATCATCTAATGCGCTGAACCAGTGAATGATGCTAGAAGAATAACTCTCCTCCCTGTAGATGATGCATTACGTTCACCACTAAGAATGACATCTGAAATACCTTGATACAAGTCAGCTCTGAGGTCTTTTTGGTGCGTCCTAATCCAAAGTAAATGTTGTGACTCAATCATAGTATACCCATCAACGATAAACTATTGAAGTAATTTTGATGCTTTATGCAACATTGACAATTCCCTCTCTCTTGTCATCAGTCTATAGCTAAAAAACTCATGTATGCTTACCCTCTTCCTTGTTTTGGTAAGTCTAAGGGTTTCCTCCCTATGTTGGATATCATCCCTATATCCATCATCGCCATAAGGGAACAGAAGCGGGTATTGCAAAGGAAGGTAAGATGGGTGCAATTCATTTATTCGTTGGGGATTGCATGCAATGCTCTCAATGATTATATCCCTCATATTGAAAATGATGTCAGTATCACCAACGATAAGGGCTGTAATCTCAGACGATGAAAGAAGGTTGTAGGTTCAACCATCATGATGTTGTGATCCTACCAAACACATCTTAATGGGTACATTGTGTCGAGTACAAAGCATAGTTGACGCGGTGCAATATTGTTTGACGTAGGGGTTAACTTCATCAAGCATTTGTTTCAACATGGCAACAATGAATGGATTTAGTGAGTGGTCTTTCAAGTTCTTGCTGCAACAAATACAAGTTCACGATTTTTAGTTATGTGTAAAAACACAAGGAAACCATAGAATGAAATAAGACAATAATCACATAATGTGACAACAAAGCCAGTGATGAAAGGAATGTGCTTCTAATAAGTAAATGACGTTATTGAATGAATTTTGACGTACCTAACAGCATATATTATGTTTGGTACCTCATTTTCTGTGTCATATATATACAACTGTGAGTACACTGCTTGTGGCCCTTTAGGGGAAACAGACTTCCAATGCTATGATAATTCATTCCTGTCATTGTGGGCCCCTACCTTTTCTATTGACATGATCGACTTTGCCACCCATAGATGTAAATAAGAACATATTGTTATAGTGCCTGATATTGTCCATGAAATTAATAGAGTCCTGTAACTTCTTATTAGTAAATAATCTTTCCAATAATGGTGGGTGATTGGTAATTGGCAGAAGTACAACCTTCCCTTTAAGGAAACACATGGAGAATATATCAACGTCTTTGTGCTTTCTATCCTTTTTTACTCTTTCATTGAACCAAAAAAGAGACCCGCAATATTTACAACAATGCATATTGTCACCCTTATCTATGTTAATGTCAACATGAGTGTTAATTAGTTGTGTATCATTAAGAAGACATTTTAAACAGTGGGGACAGAGTCATTTATACCAATGTAGTCAACAATCGTCGCCTTTACTTTGATGGTTGACACAGTGGGCTCATTGACACGCATCGTTATTAGAATTGGTTCATTACCTATGTAAATACCAAGCAAACAAATGAATTTGTTTGTCATAATAATGTAAATAACTTGTCCTAAAACACTAGTGTTAAAGTAAAAATAATATGTTATACAACAATTTATTTACTGTCTTCATATTCTTCGTCATCCTCTTGAACTATTATCACCTCATTGTCCATAGCATTATAGTCAAACATACCTTCTTGTACAAATCAGCTTCTGGGGGATCTGAACATGTGTTAAATTAATGATTAATGTTTTACACATCAACAGCCTTATTTTACACATTAAGTATTATAACTCACAACATGATAAAGTATTTTAGAGCTATGAAATACACAGTTTACTGTTAGATTGTACTTAAATAGATGACACATTGTAAAAAACTACATTAATAACCATTTTTCATGGTTGCCATAGTAAGGCTTACCATTAGTAAGTGTTGTCCTTTAGGAAAACTTTGGTTGCACCGATTGTAATGGTAATAAAATAGGTGTTTTATCTACTATAAAATGACCTACATGTCATAGCCAAACATTAGTTAGCAATGTGCATGTTATGAACTTATTGGAAAACACATATTTATTCATAGACTATTTGCTTTTTGTCGGACCGTGACAATTTTTGGGACATTAGTAATGGGGCTGTTGTTCTCAAGGCCTCTCCATCTTGCACTGTTTATCCAAAAAGGTTCGAGGTTAATGTCATTTCCATTCCGCACATGTGAACCAAAGTTAACATATGATTGTTAATGTCAGAACACATATTGGAACCAACACGAACTGCAAGCAAATCAATTTCTATCATTCAACCTTTCACTTTTTAATCCTAAGTACCTGTTAAGTGCCTCTCCAGATTTTCAGAGACATTCAAAATATCCCTCAAAACACATGTCTCCTATTCTTCAAGGATGAAATTGATGATGGTTGTGTATATATATTAGGTATTATGGTTTGAGATTGGGAAGAACATTGACCATTCCCATCGGTGCTGCTGGAGAATGACATCCGAGACACGTCAACATGAGGAGATGCGTACATTATTACTGATGTCTCATGCGGATCGCAGTTGATAGACGAACCTGAGAATGGCATTGTTAAAACTTCTATCATGATGAAATAGTTTATAGTCATAATACAAAAGAGTAGTCAAATGGCATTGTTAAAACTTCTATCATGATGGTCTGTGCTCAATTTTTGCTTCCGACGCATTGTGTCCACAATACATAGTAAGCAGCAAAAAAAGGTAGAGCACTGTGACCACACAACATATGGATGACTTGTTAAAAGCAAGAAATTTATATAGTCAGATGACAATGTGGCTGAGGGTGTGTCGGATTGCCAGGGTGTACATCAATCTCATCTGTTGAATGATGGTCGTGACATCCAATGTAATACTCGAGATCAATGAAGATACATGTCCAACTGAAATCTATGGAAAGTATGCATGGTAGTATGGATAAGATGAACCATTGACGAACTAAACACGTGGTAGGTAACCAAAATGAAAATATAAGGTTAACATGTGGTGTGATGTTGACTACGGATGAACCAATAGGGTCACTATCTTACCTCTAGAATCTATAACACAAAGTATTTTAATTCATTTAATAGACATTAAAATTTCAGCTACTTTTAGACTTTGATAAATTCATGGTGGGATTTCAAAGTTAGAGCATTGTAAATCTTTAATAAGTTGTATGTAACAATATCAATAACTTGGTGTTCATTTTGAGCATGACAAATTAATTACATAATCTCTGCTTAGCATTAGTTATTGGAAAGAAATTTTGATATTTAGTTAAATGTTCATATTGGAAGATACCCTTGTTTGTGCTCATTTCTATACTTGTTTGTGCAAGCTATTTAAATTTTTCTAGTTCATTACAATGAGTACGAATCGTTGATGTCATGAACCAACATCTTCATATATTTCTGATATGAACGTGTGGTTGAAGAAGTATAATTGCATGGGAGTTGGAAGTTGAAGTAGACATGTCTTTCATAACATAATTGAGGGTATGTCAATAATGAGCGTCTGCATTAATGACCGTGGACATACTTCAACGCAAGGAAGTTATATAACGTGTACACAAATATGGTTACAAAAGACCATATATATTAGGAAGCCTATAAGACTAATAACTTGGATGATTAAAACAACTTAACATAAAACTGATGCCACATAACATTATATCTTCTCTTACTTGATGTTTTTTATGATCCTGTCGTCCTATTTGGTGACTGAATTCTTTTGTGCGATAAATACTTCCTTGTCGGACGGCTTCTTTTGATTCATCTTATGCTTGCCTTTACCATTGGCTTTTGGTACTTGTGTAGGCAACTCTGTTAGTGTAATTACATCCTCCTCTGTGGTTGTGTCTCTTGATATTATAAGTGGGACGATTGATGAGTGGATGGGCGCCCCAACTTTTGTGACTGACCCTCAGTGTCAAGGGTTGGCTAAGACAATGAAATTTGTTGTCAGGACGAATATATGTGATGCTGGTGAAAAAACAAACTTAAAGTTCAGTTATCTATTTCTTTCAAATTTTTTTGCTCACTTGCACATCTTTCATTATGTTTGGTTCATACATTGGTGTGGACAGTTGAGTAGCACTAACTATCTCAATTCTCGATTAATACTCAAGTTTAATATATAAGTTATATTTATTTTTACGTAATGCAAGTGATAAAAGCATATGGATATTTAACAGTTGAGTATTATTGCTGACGTGCATGTGTAAATATTATACTATGGGAAACAACCATTAACATACACACACTAAATAAAATTAGGATATAGGATATTGGAAGTAACAAAGAAATAATATCATGTTATTGAATACTACTTTACCCTATAATTTATATGCTATGCAATCATGACATATTTAACTGATGAATAAAATTATGATTTGACATTGTGCCTTGTTGTTTTGTGATAAAATATTTTTCTTAAAAAAATTTGACGTTAGAGTATATCACCAAACAATCTTGTCACAATTTTTTAAATGTAATGCATGAGAAGAATTTATACTTTATATATGAAATAAATGTTATAATAAAAAACGTTATGCTTGTATGTTTGGTAATAAATGTTTTGATGATTTTTAATTGCAGTGCAATCCCCACGTTAACAACTGACCATATTTTTTCTTTTATTATTCTAATGAACTTTTATTATTCTAATATCATGATCTCCTTAATAAAAAAAATAGTCAGCCAAATGATAATCATGATCTATTATGATGATAACATCGTAGCACTAAAGAGAATGTGATAATTGTTTTTTAAAAACTGTATTTATCTTTATCAACTTATAGTTAGTTTCTATTGAATTTTTTGCTCACCTGCGCATCCTTCATTCTATTTGGTTCAAACATTGGTGTGGCAGTTGAGTAGTACTAACTATCTCGGTTAATACGTAAGTTTAATATATAAGCTATATTTATTTTTACGTAATGCAAGTGATCAAATCATAGGGATATTTAACAGTTGAGTACTGTTGCTGACGTGCATGTGTAAATATTATACTATGGGAAACAACCATTAACACACACACACACACACACACATATTGTGATATTTGTGCCTTGTAAGAATTCTATCTAGTATTAAATAATTATCTTATTATTAAATGATTAAATGAATGAATATGTAAAACCGACAGGGTCTTCCAAAATATATGTTATTATGTAATTATTAAATTATTACATAATGATCTTACAATGTAAATGATTAAATAATTTGAGGTACCAAAGATACCCTTGTCAGCAACTTCTACGAACTCCTCCAATAGGTCCTCACATATGGTGAATTGGTCGACGCTAATATTAGCAGGCACAAATTTTTTTTGTACTCATTGAGCTTAAGCCTAACTAATATTGTCTTACCAACAGGGTCTTCCAAAGCCTCAGGTACATTGTATGGAGTATTTTCCTTCATGTACAAATATGCAAGTTAGCTAGGATAACAATAAATATTCCAGGAGCTATAATTGTGGACATAACACATATGAAAGACATGTTTTAGTTATATTTATCATCCAACACCCTATTTGAGGATAAGTTGTGATTAACTTAATTCATTAATTTAAATATAACCTTTCTAACTTAAGCTTTAGGTTCGCCGCAGTCTTTTTAACCAACTGAATGGCCAACTTATCCCAAAATACAATGCATGTACTGCCAGATTCATCTTTGACGATACAACAGAGCTTTAGCCTAATCAAATAGCGGACAACAAATATTGCCTTGAGAAATTATTTGTATAATCATATGTATTATATTATGATTCATGAATGGATATTTTACTTAGGCTCCATAGAATGTGGTATGGCCTTACAGCCTGGGCATTGATCCTTAGTTTTCACGTCACATAATGATTTCGATGTAGGTTTTATGGTGCATTTAGTGCACCATTCATAGGTCTAGCCATGCCTTGTCTCTAGCTTAATGATCTGACAGTTGATGACAAAGTTTTTGCCTTAGGAAAATATTGTAGGAATTGATCAATGTTGTAATAAATAGAGTATAAAAAAGTGAAATATGTAATATGTGTAGACATGTTTTTGGTGACATTTGTCTAACATGTTGATCTTGGGTTGCTTGTGCAGTAAACTTGCAGAAGGCTAGCTATTTTGAGGAGGTATCACTTGGCTACACATCTCGAGAATAGGAGATGTTTTGTCATTGGCACTGAAAATAAATGTTAAAACATCTCATTTTCAGTTTGGCGGACACCAATATTTTGAAAAGGTTGAAGCATATCAATAGTTACAATTTAATGGCTGAAGTAGACAAAATATAAAGATTGTTTATATTTTTTCCTAATTCTTAAAAGTAATTATAGCATTGCGAGAGATCTTGGGTACTGCCAACCTTTCAATATAATATTTAACCTCTTTCATTGGTGGATTAAACATCACCCTTGTTGCATTGTAAGAACTTTCAACTTGTGGGTCTCCTAGGAAAGTTTCAATATCACGATGTAGACATCAGCAAATGTTGAAGCGTAAGGACTATAATAATATAATATATATATAAGGTACAGTAGTGGCACGACACATTATTTTATTTACCATGTTCAGTGAGGCCGATCTTTGCAAGGTTAAGAAGTACCACAATAGGAGTCTGACTGTTATCCATCTGGGTAATGTAGGCATCAGTGGCACATTGATCGAACAACACACATTCGATCTCATTCTGGCTGTTGATCAAATGGAGAAAATATAAGGCTAAAAATGTCAAGATGCAGGTGAATAATTTATTTGATTATAGAGATAATAAATGTGAACATAAATAAGTTTATGCAGTAACAATGTGAAAATATAATGAAGTTTAAAGTTTTGCAACAAACTTAGCATCTATGAGGACTATCCTGAGGATTTGTATGACACCATCATCACGTCTACGCTCCTCTAGACTACTAATAGACCTCACAAAAGCAATAACATCTGAAGTCGAGTCAGTCAACATAGTGATAATGAAATGCCTTTTTTGCAAAAATGGAATAATGCAAAACACAGTGGAAGAAGATGGGTAAGGATACCTATTAACTTGTTAGCCCTCATCTTTTGGTCATATTTCAAAATCTCTGGAATAGGTATGAAGGAGTAAGAGTACAGTGGTATGTCGGACACTTCTTCTTCGATGTGTGTTGTCGATGTAATGGTGATCTTAAATGGATGAGTAGTAGGCTTGTACTGTCCATCATTACGTGAGACAACAAACTTCGTGACTAAATACGTGCTGCCCTCCTTAATGTCCTTGAGGAACCTAGGATGGAGTGACTTGTTGATCGTAGATGCTTGTATCTTATTGCCCTTCTTAACAAAACATAGGGAAAGAAAGTCTATGTTGGAGCATACTATCGAGATGAATGAGGAACATTAGCATGCTATGTATATTAGATGATATGCTTATACAATAGTTATACCTCCACATCAAGGAAAATGGTGGAGACACAGAAGAGATCAGTTGGAGCGTTCCTCTGATAAACATTCCACTTCCTAAACATGCGGACAGTGATCTTCAATCTATCAGTACCATCATGCAAATCTTTGAGCAAGCTTTGTGATGACATGTTATTTGGGATGAGAGATAAAGCAGGTGAGGGATATAAAATAGAAAGTTTGAGTACGTGGTTCAGCAAAGTGAGATATTTATTTTGATACAAGGATACACAATGGTTGGAGGGAAGGGTTGTTTGGCGGGAACGGTGAAGTGCATATGACATTAAAGTTATAACAGTCAAGTTGATGTTTGGCATGTAAAATAGAGTACATTTGATGGATGGTAGATTTGCAACGAAAGACATAACTATAGTTTGAAGTAAGTAGTTGGTAATGGGTAATTGTCAGAGGAGAGTGAAGTTACCAGAGTGAAGTACCTAGGGATGGGTGTTAGTAACAGTTGGTTGACAGTGAACATGTTGACGGATGGGTCAATAGGGAGAGTTACCGGTTATTGATTATGGCAAGTTGGAGGGAGTGGCTAGTTGGTAGTAGTGTTAAAATGCAAATGACAAAGTGAAAGATGTAAATGTGGAGATGAAGTTTGGCACATAAAACAAAGCTGCTTAGATGAATGGGAGTTGTTGCAATGGTTGACACTTGTATTAAAAAAGGGACTAAAAGTTAAAGTTGGAAACAAACTACAGGTTGAAAAAAGAAGTAGGGAAGGGGTAATAGTAAGAGGAGTGTGAAGTAGTCAGAGTTAGAATCTAAGTAAGCAACCTGTTAATGGGGTGGTATGAAAAAGCTAAAACTAAAAGGATGGGCAAGCTGCAACAATGTGAAATATCTTAAAGCTGCATGAATTGTCTGGCCATCAGCATGGGTAGTGGTGATAGGTGGTGAAGCAGTTGAAAGTGAATATATCGAGGAATATGTTAATTAGGAGAGTCAACAGGCATTAGGGATGGCGTTGTGGCAAACTAATAGTTGTACAGATATGACATCTATACTGGACAGTACGGTAAAAGTTGTTTGAAGAGCAAATAGCAGTTGTTTCGTGTAAGTAAAATCTTGACAAAGGATAATATGTGGTTTAAAGCAATGTGATGAAGTTCTAGGTTCTTATTGAACCATATGAAAGTAGACATGTATGAGGATTCAGGGAATTATTAACCTTATTAACAACAAATAAATGGCTTATAAAATAATCATGTCTTATAAAAGTAGAGGTTGACTGCACTTGTTTTATAGGTGTAATTCATTCATTTATTTGGAAAAATCCTTGTCTTAGAAAAGTAGAGCTTTACTAGGGAAGGAGTCATAGTAACAAGAGTGTGAAGTAGTCAAGGTTAGAACATCATATCAATACCTGTTAAGGCGGCGATATGAAAAAGATAACACGAAAGTATAGGCCAGCTAGAACCTTTTGAACCACATTAAAGCTGCATGATGTGTCTGCCCATCGATATGGGTGGTGATAATAGGTGGTGAAGCAGTTGACAGTGAATATATCTAGTGTGAGTTAATTAGGAGAGTGAACTAGCATCGAGCATGTCATTGTGTCATAATAATAGTTTTATGAATATGGCATATATACTGGAGAATAAACAGGAAGTGTAAGGATTGTTGAACGTAGCTCTTAGATTGTCACAAAACTTGATGGATCTTTTAACTTTTCCTGATCCCGTTCATATCCACTTAGCAGCAGCACCTATAAATAAAATTCATCTGAGTCATGCCTGAAGACATTGTCCTTAAGAGCTATTCCGTGACTATCAGCAGATAAGACGCGGCACTACCTCAGATTAAACGAATCCTTCCTGAAAACAGGGTGAGTAGAACTACAGAAGATAATATAACTCAGAGAGCATACAAATATGTTAGAGGAGGAGTGCTTAGAATTTAAGAGCTAAGTGTCTCATTTTCCTCTTATGTTTTTCTCACATATATATAGCCTAAGCCATTTGGAATTGGGAACATAAAATCAATATCCATTAAAAGACAAAAACATTGTGAACATAAATCAATTAAATGTTGGAAATAATAATATCCATTAAAAGCTATAAAGAGATGTTGGGAAATGAATAAAGCTAGCATTATTATGGAATCAATTTCATATGTTTATAATAAAGCCAAAATGACGTTGTTGGATCAATTCATTCGTTTTGCCAAATGAATGCCATCGTTATATTTCCCTGGACATAAATCATTTAATCCATTTTGCTATGCCAAATTAAAACTCTCATGAATATATTTTAAAGCATTTAAACCAAAAGAATGAATCAATTTTAAAAAAACTTGAATGCCCAACTTTTGTTTTCTTTTTGAGATGGCATTTGAATAATTGGCTCATAAAACTGAAGAACTAAACATTATTTTCATGATTAAATCCAGTAATAAATGTATTAACAAGTATTCATAAAACTAGTTAAAATTTTCCAGTGAATATGAATTTTTCCAGAGGTCTCTTAATAAATACACTTAGTCCACTTCTAACTCGAATATAGGGGAAATTGTCGGGTTTCCATGTGGCTCAACATTATGCGAGTTTACTCCTCCTCTTAACTTATTTAATTAATGGTCCAAGATTACTCACTACTTGGACCCCCACAATCCTAA
>JBAGKO010000760.1:0-12198 GCA_037177275.1 Acacia concinna | reverse complement strand
TTTCATATTCACATGTGCCAATCTTTTATGCCATATCCAAGATTCTTCTGATTTACCAATAAAACAATTCATGCTAGAGTTAGAATTCATATCAAGTGTATAATAGTTACTATCCCTTACGGCTCTCAATTTAATCTTGAGATCTTCCTTATTGATTGGAAGGTCATCTTTGTTGACAATCAAGCACTCTTCTGAGTCAAATATGATCTAATTGTTTTTGTCCACACTTTGACTCACACTTAGAAGGTTGTGGCAAAGACCTTCAACATGATAGACATCCTTGACTAAGGTACCATTTGATCTCCCCACTTTTTCAATTCCAACAATATTTCCACTTTGATTTCCACCAAAGCTAACTTTGCTCCATCTTTGGATTCAATTGTGATAAATTTGTTTCTGTCACCAGTCATATGCCTTGAACATCCACTATTAATGTACCACTTATCTCCTCTAGATGCTCTTAGACACTTGCAATTCATAACCCATTTCTTAGGTACCCAAGTCTTTTTGGGTCCTTTAATGTTAGTTATCTCTCCTTTGGGAACATAAGATCCCTTATGAACCCATTTGTATCCTTTAACCAAACCATGCTTCTTCAAACTACATGAGGAAGTATAATGACCCTTTCTATTACAGTGATTATAGAATGCAAAGGGGCTTGACACAAAATCATTCTTTCGAAAATAACTCATATAAGTTTTTCTTTCTTTCTTCCTTTGCCCTTTCCCTTTATCTTCACTAGCTATATATCCAATTCCGGATCTATCTCTAGTGACCTTCTGGGATTTCAAAATAACTTTGAGCATTTTACTTCCTTGTGTAAATTTTTCAACAATTTTTGTTAAATCCTCATTCTTCTTTTTCTAATTGAAGACAATTAGAACAAGTAGACTAAGATTGACTTTCAAGCTCTTTTACCTTTTTCTTATAGCTAACCAACTCTTTCACAACTTTAACAAATTCATAATGTAAATCATTATATTGTATTTGAAGTTCATTTAGAGAGGTTACCTTATCGGAGTCTGATTCTTCATTGTGAGCAACAAGACAAATGTTGGCTTCTTCTTCAACTTCACTTTCTTCATCCGATGAGTTGTCACCCTATATTGAACTCACATAAGCCTTCTTCTTTTTGAACTTGTTCTTCTTCTTCTCCTTGGGAAGATTAGGGCATTTGGCTTTAATGTGTCCAGGTTTCTTACACTCATAGCATATAATTTGATCCTTTTCTTTCCTCTAGCTTGAGTCACCCTTTTGAAATCTTTTGAATCCTGAGCCCTTTTGATAGAACTTTTTGAATCTTCTTATAATCATTCCCATTTCTTCATCATCAATCTCATCATCTTTATCTGGTTTATCTTCTTTTACTACATTGAGAGCAAGTCCCTTCTTTCTTTTCTCTGTCAATTTACAGATATCCTTCTTGAATTTTTGTTTGCCTTCATACTCAGACAAACTTCCAAATAGAGCAGCTATAGATTTCATGGACTCCCCTCGATCTTCTTCAATAGTCACGACTTTTGCTTCCAAATCACTAGTGAGAATGTTGAGAATCTTTCTCACTTGAACACCTTGTTCATAGGTCTTTCCCAAGGCAGCTAGTTGATTGATCAGATGAGTATATCTTAGTTCGAATTCAGCAATGCTTTCTTCGGACTTCATTATGAGTAAATCAAACTCCATGGTGAGAGTGTTGATTATGTTTTCTTTGATAGGCATGGTTCCTTCATGAGCAATCTCTAAGGCATCCCTTATTTCTTTGGCAATTGAAAGATTGCATATTCAAAAACTCCTTCTGACTTAGAGCACTTTGAATCATGAGGATAGCTTTGCTGTTGAGAGTGACCAGTCTCCTATCTTCCTCATCAAACTCTGCTGGCTTCTTCTTTACTCTAGTTTCACCTTCTACCTTCATCAGGACATAATATCCACTTTCAATTACATCCCATAGGCCATATTCCCTTGCCATCACGAACACTCTACTTCTTAGGTGGTTAAACCTTTTAATAAGAAGCCTAACTCTAATACCAAATGAAAGAACAAGCATTTCACCCAAGAGGGGGTGAATTGGGTGTTTAAAAATTTCTTGGAAACTCAAAAAAAAGTCAACCACGTATACTGGTTCAGTGAATTACATCCAATTCTCAGTCACCACTGAGTTTCACTAAACCCCAAGATTTCAATGGGCTCTTGGCGCCACAGTACAGACTCGATTGACTCTTTAAGAGATCACTCCCCCTTATAAGATATAATCCAAGTCCCCACTCAAAGTATCCCCAACTTTGAGTATCTCACAAATGTTTGTGGAAGACAATAAATACTCTCCTAATAGAGTTGAATAATAAACATTGAAGAAAAAAAATAATTAATGACAAATTAAATGCAACACGCTTAGAAAATTTATGACTCAAATGGTTAGTTCATTAGTTGTTTCCGTAATTAATGTTCACGCATTTATAGTGTCCGAGGAATTGTTGACCATTGGTATTCCGTTTGTAGCCGTTGATATCCAATCATTCCTCTAGGCAGTTTCCATTGAGGCACAAAGAATTTCCTTCTGAGTCATAAATATATCAGTTGACGTTGAAGAAGGAAGGTAGGTGAGGATTTAACCAATTTTGGTAAAGTGCATTTAATGCGTCTGACACATTCACCTCACCAGTTGATTTGTGCTTGAAACTCCTTGAAATGAATTATAACCTGTTCTTAGACACTATACAGTTCATTAGCAAAGTTTGGAACCAAATGGGTATCAATAAAATTGAATATTTAATGATTGAAAGGTTTACACTATTATGCTCCGTTTTTCTGGAAATTTGACATTTGAAATGTCCTTGATGTTTGATGTCATCCTCGAGGTAATTCTTTAGAAATCAGTAGGCTCGAGGATTTACTTAGAAATTAATACATGAAGTTTTAGAAGAATGTTTTCCTTGAGAATTTTATAAGTTGAGATTACCTTGAGGATATGAATTATCCTTGAGATTACAAGCATATCTAGATGGTACCCTTAAGGAGCAAATCTCACCTTAAGGTTATTCTTTGAAAATCATAGTTCATGGTATGCTTGCACCCTTGAGGATAATATCAATCCTTGAGGGTTTGGACTTTTAGATGAAGAGAAACTCGGAGCATAAGTGAGAATTACTTACCATCCTCGAGGTTAGTGAGTACCCTCAAGGATCCATAGCCTTGTAAGGTTTTGAAATAGACAGCCAGGTTTTAAAATTGCCTTGCAAGGTTGCTAGAAATAGTCCTACCCTCGAGGCTAGAGTTCACCCTCGAGGCTAGAGTTCATCCTCGAGACTACCCTTGTTTTTCAAAACAGCAAGGTTCCAATGTAGCATTGCTCCAACAACAAGGTTGAGTCATAACCTTGCCGTTGTAGAAAGGACCTGTGTCCTCGAGGCTGGTACTCACCCTCAAGGGTGGGGTCACACTTGGCCAAAGGGTAAGGTTCTGATCCAGCCTTGCTGTTATAGCAAGGTTCCTCACAAACCTTGTTGTTGTGACCAAAAACGACTTTCCTCAAGGTTGGCCTTAACCCTCGAGACTAGGGTCACAACCTGCCAATAGCATGGTTTTGGTCCATCCTTGCACCTACTATAAGGTTGGAGCCAATCCTGGCTGTTATGGCAGGGAGCATGTGCCCTCGAGGCTGTACATTACCCTTGAGGTTATAGCTCCTTTAAGCTAGCCAATAAGGTTTTGGTTCAGCTTTGTATCGACTGCAAGGTTGGAGCTAAACCTGGCTATTATGCCAACTTGTAAGGTTTTCTCCAAAACCTTGCTGTTATGGCAAGGCTTGCTACAAAACTTGCCATTATGGCAAGGCTGGCTACCCTCAAGGATCCTCCTCACCCTCGAGGATGGAAAAACTAGCAAAGCTTTTGACTTAGATGAAAATCATTTTCTTTCTTTCCTACTGAATGGATATTACTCAAGTACACTTACTTAAGTAAGTTCCCTTTAGTTTAACATAATCAAAACCACTTTTTCAAATCCATCTAAGTTTAGTTATCATCAAAACATAGGATCTAACAGAAGTAGATTGTTTTCAATAAATACAAACTTAAAATTCCTTAAAACTAAATAACTCAAAGGCTTGAATCAAAATAATAATCGAAAAGAAACTCTCTTATGGTCTTCAATTATAGATCTTAGGCTTTAGTCTTCCTCTAGCTCCTCCCAAGTTGCCTCCCAAATAAGTTACGCTACCATGAATTTAATTGCTGCTCCACGCTTCTTCTTGTGTGTCACTGTCATTGGAATGAATAGAGGAATTGTGGATAAATGGAATGGATGAATGAGAGTTGGGGGATGATTGGTGGGTGGTGTGCATGAATGGTATAGCAAATGAATTAATTGGTTGTGGTGAGGGCGTGTTTGCTTGAACCACTGTGGAGGAGGTAGAGATGAACTGATGGCCTGCCCTTCCATCGTGTTCTTTAGCCTCTTTAAATAAGAGTGATGGCTAGGTCATCTATTAAGTAGGAGAGGAAATCTTTGGGTATCAATTTGGATGTATCAAAATTTAAATTGCCCAATAAAATTTATCTTTTAGATCTTCATCAAAATTTATCAAATTAATTATGCACCATTGGATTAAATTTTTTTCTTATCCTACTAAAATTAAATAAAATCGTGATATATCATATAATTGGAAATATTAATCTATCATAAAATAAGAAATTAAAATCTTATCAATTTAAGCTCAAATAAGATCTAATTAATTCATTTTTATATTATCTCTTAGAATTAGCTAGTTATCTAAATATTCCCTAATATATCTAAATTAGCCTAAAATAATTTCTAAATTAATTAAATAAGGCAGGATAAAATATATAAAAAAACTGATTTATCCGTGGGCAATTTAAACCATGTTTTTACTGGGCCTAGATTTGTAAGTTAAACTGCATAAATGCTATAATTTCTGTGTAACTGTATTGGGTCGTTTTTTACGTTCAACGTGCTTTGAATTTAATTAGGAAGTGACATGAACTGTGGGAAATGTAATTAAATTTAAGAAATTCAGCTGAACGTTTGGTTCTTACTGTGGTTTGCAACGCGGACAAGAATGGCAGCAGCACACACTTGTTGAATTAATTGTATTTTTTAATTTTCTTTGAATATAATATAGAGCGTTTGTAATTGAAGGAATTAATATATCATTATTATATTTGATATTAGAATAATATAACTATGTGCAGTGAATTGTTTGTAATTTGTTCTTTCCTCCAATTGATGTTAAATTCATAATATAATGCAATATTAATATTAATCTGTACCACTCTGGTCCCTATTATAATCCATTTTGACTAAAAAAATTTGGTCTTTAATATAAATCCAGTTTGAGAGTATTAAATGACATTATTTCAATTTTGCCCTTAATTAAAAGAGGACAGAGAAGAAAAAGTTAAAAAAAAAACATTAATAAATTATGGTAAAGTTAAAAATTGGGCCCTTAATTATTAGTTTAATTAGTTCTCTTTAATATTATGAATATTAATTAATGCGTATTTTATCTGCATTCGCTCTAATGAAATATTTGATTAATATTGGGGGAACTAATCTGACCAAATATTGTAACCTCCTTTTACAAAAGGAAATATTAACAATAATAATGATAATACTAATAGCATTTTTATTATTAGATTATTAATTAATATACATGTTGTGCCATTGCTCCGTTTTGATTGAGAGTTTACAAAATTAACTACATAAAATAAATATGGTCTAGAGAATTCCCAAATCTTGGAATGAGAACAAAATTTTAAAAAGGCATGGCATCGACTGGTATGCTTGGATCACATAAATACGATCAATATCATTAATAAATGAGTAAAATACTCTAATCTCTCTTATATTCTGCCTTAAATTACATAGACACACCCTCTATTTTAAAAACATACATTTAAGTCTAAATCTTTAACTTTGTTAATTTTTTTTATTTTTTAATGAAAATTTATATTAAAATACATTTTATTTATTAATTTACCCTTCACCATTAATAATTATGTAATTTTTACAACAATTGTTTAAATAATGTAACAGTGTTTTTCTTAATTTATTTTTTACTTATACAAATAGTTTTCTATTAATTTTTTCTATATTGAGACAAAGACATAGTTAATTTAATTAATGTATATAGATGAAACTTAAATAAAAATGTGATTAATTCTTTTAATATTTTCGTACTTAAATAAATGTCTTTATAAATGTTTGTGCAAAAAAGTTATTTAAGAAATTAAAATTCACATGAATATAATTTATATTATATCTCAAATTTACATTATTAATAAAATAGGGTGTATAAAAATATGTCTTTAAAATATATTTTAAATCATGGTGTAGTGACATAAAAAGAAAAAAAAAGTATATTTTTAGTCATTTAAAATAGTATTAAATAAATAATTTTCAATAAATATGATGAAAAATTAACAAAATTGAAATTTAATAATATTAAAAACTAATAAATTTTATAATTTTTATTGGAAATTTTGAACATATATGTATTAGAATTATTTTTTTACATAAAAAAATAATTTTTAGAAAAATATAAATGTTTATTCATTTGTTGAAAGAATGGTGTTTTTGTTAAAAGAATGTTTAATAGTCAAATCTAATGGTCAACTAACGGAATGTTTGGGTGGATAGAATTAGAAATAGAATCTCAAATATGTAAAGGAAGTTTCTATAACATGCGTTTTAATTGTAAGAGAGGTTTATATACATTTTCAAAATAAATGAGAGCTTTGTGTAATTTAGATAAAACAAAGAGGTGGGCGGTATATTTTACTCTTAATAAACAAATGTAAGCTATTCCTCTTTTTTGGTCAGGATTATAATCACCATTTCTAATTTAATGTGGAATTTAATTCTATGCTTGATTTGTGACAACTTATAAGTAATTGTCTACAGCATTTATATATATTAACCATTATAAAAGAAGTATTTAATTTAATGGTAAATTAATCAAGGTAGGTCAAAGGTGTGGCAAGTGTATAGCTGGTGGAGGGAAGAGGAAGTAAATTATTTAATGGTGAATTAGTGTGTTTGTTTTCACTTTTTAATTTTAAATTTACATATAAATTGAGACAAAATCCCTCTGACATACTTACTTTAAAATTCATAAAAACTATTTTCAAAAGCTAATCCAAACGGATACTAACAAGTGAAATTCGTGGCAAGTACATATACAAGTGATTAATTAAAAAGATTTATGATAGAGGAGGGAGGTCGTTTTCTCTCTAGTTTTATCCTCTTTCTAATGTTTCTTGCTCCTTTGTGTTGTCTTCTCTTTGCCTTACTTCTCTTCCTTCATTCTTGGACTTGCCTTTTGGTTCTTTATTTCCCAATTATCATGCTTCTCTCTTCCCCTAGGAGTGTCTTTTCTTGTTGATCACACTATTTATTTCTCCGCATCCTCTCCACGGCCGCATCAAGGTCACTAAGCTCCAAGCGTTAATCAATATTCACATGCATCTTCGTCGCCCAGTATTTGTCACTGAGCAATATGCTGATCATTGTCTCCTTTTCTTCAATGACTCCTTAGATTGCTCATTCATTTGCTCGCAAGGTTCCTAGATTTTAAAGGGTCTGCTTTTTATTGTTGCTGCCTAACTACAACGACCTCTCTTCCATCTCTCTACATTTCTCACGCTGCGATATAGGTTTCAGTAGCTGGTTTGCCCATTGAATATTTCACTCGGTCTGTTGCTTGCTCTTTAGCTTATCCTTTTGGCAAGTTTGATCATTCTAGCCGTTATAATGGATTTGTCTTGCGTTTCAAAAGTCATAATTGATCTTCATCGTCTTGTTCTGCTACTTCCACCGTTTTCCACACTTTTCGGCAACCCTGTTCATTTAACCTACTTCTTGAGCACGTCGTTCGTGTATGCCATGTGTGTGGGTCGTCCCTTCACTCTATCCACACATGTCTTCATTAGCGGGCCTTGTGGTCTTCACATTTCCTCACTTACAGCCTTTCCTTCCTCTTGGACCCACATTCTTTCTCCTTCCAGTTTGACCCACGATTTGTCTCCACCTTCACCATTGACTAGATGTAAGAGACCCCATCCAGACCTTTATTCCTCTCCTTGTCATTGCAAGCCACGTCACTCTCCTACCACTCACTCCCTTTCACCTTTCACTGATCCTTCCTCACCTTCACCCAAAAATTCGTCAACTTTTTAACGTTCCCTTTCCTTCAACCAAGCGTCGTAAGCTATCTCCTATGTCACCCTCTATTTTCTGTCAAATTTCCCCTGTTTCTTCCCGTCTATCCTGTACTCCTCTACTAACATGTCACTCTCTCGCTTCGTCCATCTGTTTATCTATAGTACTTCATTCTCCATCCCATTGCCACATCCTTCCTTTCCCATTTCTTACCTATCCATTTCTCCTTCACTTCTCCAGTTATTTTACTTATTGCAAAGTGCTTACATTCTCACTGTCCACTTCCTTCTCCTTTCCATTTTCACTCTGCTAACCCTTTCCCTTTCACCCAATGGAGCACCGTCGCTTTTTCCCATTCGATGATTATCATTTTTCCCCTTTCTGACCCACTGGCATTCTAAAGGGCTAACTCACCTCTGGATTCACTCAGGAGATGGATACTTTACCACTGAGTTTGACTTTGAGTCCTAAGTCTTTAATTCAGTTGCCATGGAGAGCCCCAACATCCAACCCACTCTGGTTCGCTGGCACGAACCACGTTATTATTGGTTCCGTTGGGCTTACTCCTTGTTTTGCTCTTATGGTTTGTTTGATTACAGGTGGGAGACATGGAACTAGCTTGGGTATGATATAGTATTACCATTACACTCAGTTTAGCACCATTGGTGTGATTGTGATCTTGGCATTCACGTCTCCTTCCCTGGTTCTCCTCCTCTTCCGTTAATCATGCACAACCGGAGGACACTTTACTGTTAGATATTTTATTAATATGATAATATTATATTTTCAAATCATATTTTAGATAATTGATCATATAAAGATATTTTAGATATTGTTAATTAATTGCTTTGATCAATTAATAATTTGAATATTATCTTATCAGTTCTGAATATTATCTGTTTAATATATTTTGGATAAAATATCTCTCGATTGTGTCCCGCATGAGATTTGGATAGAGATTTGGCTTAGGGTTACCTACCTGACTGGTAAAGTTGTTACAAGCCTTGGTAGAAGGTTATAAATAGCCTAGGTCGGGTCTTAGAGTAGTAACATAGAAATATGTACTTACTCCTTGAGTTTCCTTGACGGATGACGGCAATTAACGGTCCATTACTGTGTTAGGTAATGAGATGGATTGTTCGACTAATTATGGTTGGAGGTGTTTCACATCAAGTCTTTCGCTACTGCTCTTATAGAATTTACATATGGTATTTTTTACATTATTAGTTGGCCTATTCCAACATGTGGTATCAGAGCAGGTTTTCCTGGATTCCCCTCTGCCTAATATTTTTTTATGTTTTTTTTTCTTTCCTACTTAAAATAATGAAAGCACTATATATTGTAATGTTTTCAATCAGATATGCCTTGTTATCTTTTGCATCATTATGCCTTTTGCTTCTTGTCGCCTTGCCATTAAAACTCACCGGAAAATAACCCATGTTCATCAATTTATAGGGAATATAACTGCATTTTAGATTCATCAATTTATAGGCAAATTCATGCTATGCTAACATCTTTGCCTCTAAGTAGGCCTTAGTGATACAGATTTATAATTGTATGATTTACATTAGTAAACATAAGCTCATTAGTGATGGTTTTTTCTTTGCCTCTTATAGTAATTTGTAAGTATGATTAATTTTTGTAGCATGATTGTTATCTACTTAATTGTTTATGATAACATAAATTTATTAAGGGCAATTATTAACTCTAGAAGGAGATAAATGTAACTTCTTCATCAAACTTGACATTAAGAAGGTTCTAGCTTATAGTGATGCTAGCATAAGATAGTCTCAATTGAGAGTAAGTTGTCATTGTACATAAAGAATAAAGCAAAGTCAATGATTGTTTATGGGTTGAGGACAAACCTAGAAATTCTCATAAATGTTGTTGCATTGTTTGTTGACTATAAATGACTCTTTATGAATTATAGTGATATAAGATGTCTCCATTAATCTTGGTAGAAGGAATCCTCAAAAATGTATTATCTCATTGATGTGAGTCATTATACATTTTTTATGGATATTAAATATTCATTGAAGCCATGTATATGAAGATTTGACTCAAATTTGAAAACTAATTGAAGGTTATGTGGTTGCCAACTAAAACTATAAAGTAATAGACAAATAAATGATGATGGGTCTATAGTAAAAGGTTTTATTGGAGGCGATAGTAGATATACTCTTGCTATTGGTGCTTTTAAAATTTCATTTTGTTCAAACTAATTATAAGAATGATATATTCAAGTTAGGTGGTGAAGGAAATTATAAAATATTTCTATTAAAAGAGTTAAAGGGTTTATAAACCTTATTAACTCTGGTTTTAAATGATTTACTTAAAGAAACATGTAGACCATCATATTACTTGGATGATTATTATTAATTAGAGATCACATGCACAATTATTTATTCAAATTATGTTTTAATTTAGTGAAAAATAATTCATCTCTCCTTATCGGTGCCTTTTCACAATGCTATTTGCTTTATAATTAAGTAGTATCATTTGATACTTTTTAAGGTCTATATAAAGCAAAATTGGGTGATTAATATGATAAACGGATTAATATAGTGAAATCGATTGGAAGGGATATGTGACATGATAAGTACATATTTGGTGGACTGAAATTTAGTTTATATGTCAAGTTTCTTCATACTTAAACTCAGCTAATATTGGAGACATTGTTGCAAGAAGAACATAATGTTAATAGACATATTGGATGTTACCATTTTCCTCTTAAAGGACACACTAAAGACAATTATGTATATTTTTTATGAGATTTCAACACAATTTATGTTTTAACCCTTTTGAAAGCTCAAAAGTTGGAAGCTCATTTTTAAAACATGCTCTTGCATTGAATTGTCTTATAAAGGAACAAGTGTGAAAGGGAAATATTCTGAGACTAAGAATGCATATTTTGGTGAAGATGCAAAGAAGTCTTAGGAATTCAAGTGAGTTGTCAATTTTATTTTTGCAAGTTGTGTAGTATGCTTGAAAAATACTAGATTATTTAGAAACGCTGAAATTAGTGAGAGTGTTCAAACTTATTAAGAGTAGACACACATGGTGGATTGCCACCTCTAATTATGGTAGAAAATTTTTTATATGGCACTCACCTTATTGAGCTTTAATCTATAAATAAGTGAAGTTGACACCAATGGTGATTAAAATTTAGCAATTCTTCGTGACTACATGATGTACTTCATGTGTTTTGATTAGAACATAACTATTGAGAGTGACCATAAATTTTAAATGACAACATTAATTCATGATAGATGTGTGAGATTTTAGGGCTAACAACAACATATAAGTTTTTGTAAAGCTACAAGTTTGCAACATAAAGTAATACAAATAAAGTTGTTTGCTGAAATTTCTCTAGAGAGAAGGAATTGACTTAGTGAGATATTTTCTCCTATATTTATGAATAATTCCTCCCATATTTTCATCATACTTAATGTCTGTTTTGAGATGGGATGTCACAAGTATCTTTCCATTTTGGACATAAGGATGATATGTATGTGAATTAGTATAGATTTTCACATAAATAATAAAGAGAAATTAGTCAATAAAAATTAAGGATTCATTTGTCACGAGTAAGTCTTGCTATAGTGATAGTTAAAGTATTATGGTGTGGTCGCATATAGGGCATCACTACTAAAAAAAGTATTTTGTGGCGCTCAATTTTGCATATTTGTGGTGCTTAAAAAACACCACAACTGATGACGCCACTATAAGTTCTTGTGGCGCTTTTTAAAGCAAAAAAGCGCCACAGGAGTTCTAATTTTTTTTTAAAAAATAATTTTTCCTTCTGATTCTTTTTTTAATATTATAAGGGGAAACCCTACGAAGAACTACCCATAATCATTAAAGTGTGTACAATCAGCCTGCAGTAAATCCTTCAATACAACATGAGGGTTATTCATATGATAAAAGCTAGGAACAAGAGAACAAGAAGAGTGGAATTCCAACCTAACCATAAAACATGAAAAAAACTATTAAAAATCAGTTAAGAAGAAAAATTTTGTG
>JBAGKO010000740.1:0-12199 GCA_037177275.1 Acacia concinna | reverse complement strand
TTTCTTTGGAGACCCAATGTATCTTCCTTTTGGTGTCAGTACGTTTCCACCAAAATTTAGATACAATTTGGTCCAATTTCTCTAGAGTGCTTTTAGGGAAAAGGAAACAAGACATTGGGTATATCATAATTGAGTTGGCAAACGATTTAATAAGTACATCTCTTCCTGCTTTAGATAGATAATTATGTTGCCATCCTTGGACTTTCTTCTTCAATCTGTCCACCACAAAATTGAGGCCTGTTGCTTTGACCTACCCCACAGAATCGGAAGCCCCAAATAGTTTCCTGGAAAATCCACTAGTGCACTTGAAAAATTTGCCCAATTTCTTCCCTTAGAATTTGTGGTGTATTCCTTGAAAAGAACAAACATGACTTGTTTACATTAACTAGTTGTCCAAAAGCTAAGCAATACACATCCAAAATATTATTCAAACATCTACAAGCACTAGTTTCAGCTTGGAGAAATAAAACTAAATCATCAGCGAATAGGCTATGTGTGATCGAGGGACATCCCTGAGCGACTTTTATGCCTCTGATTTGTCCATTTTTGGTTGCTTTCTCAATCATTCTTGACATGACATTGCTGATAATTATGAATAAATACGGAGACAGAGGGTCACCTTGGCGTAGCCCCCTTTTCAATGTAACACTAGAGACTCTTTTACTATAAAGCATAACAAAAAAAGGAGACTGAATTTATACACCATAAGATTCTATCCGCCCATCCTTGATAAAAGCCCATTTTTATCAAAACTGCATACAAGAAATCCCATTCAACTCTATCATAAGCCTTATTCATGTCAATTTTCAATGCAGCCTCACATGGACCTGATTTCTTGAGTTTTATGTGGTGAAAAGTTTCATGCACTATAACTATATTGTCTTGTATGAGCCTACCCGAGACAAAAGCACGCTAATTTTTTGAAATAGTTTTCTCCAGTAATGGCTTTAGCCTATTTGATATGACTTTAGACAAAATATTATATGAAAAATTGCACAGACTGATGGGCCTAAAGTCACTAACACTTTCAAGGCATTCTACTTTTGGAATAAGAACTAGGTATGTATTGTTAATATCATTCAATGAAAAATCAAAAGTAAAACAAGTTTTTATCAAAGAACAAACCTAAGGTCCCACTGTGTCCCATGTCTTCTGGTAGAAACTTCCTGTGAAACTATATAGGCCTAGAGCTTTTAATCCCCCTAGCTTAAAGGCAGCTTTCTTCACTTCCTTATATGTTATTGAGCTCATGAGGATCATATTATCCTCTGGAGTAATCACTTCCTCAATGCCATCAATGATTTCTGAGAAGTTCCTATTTTGTGAACCTGCAAACAAGGAATTGTAGAACTCAAAGAAACGCTCCCTAATATGGTCTTCGTTCTCCACCCATTCACCTCGCGTATTTTGGATTCTGCTTATCTTGTTCCTGCATCTCCTTCTAATTGTGGTCATATGGAAAAATTTTGTATTTTGGTCCCTACATTTAAGCCAATCAATTCTAGCTTTTTGTGCCCAATATATTTCTTCCTGCCCTATAACTCATTAATTCTCTTTTTTACTTCAACCAGCTCCTTTGCTACATCCTCCCTCCATTTCTTGCTCAAATAGATTTTCATCTGGTCTGCCAACTTGTTAATTTGTTTTTTTGTGTTCCCAAATTCCTTCTTGCTCCAAGAAACCAATGCTTGTTCTGGATTTTTTAAATTAGACACCAGTCTAGCCATGCTTTTACTCAAGTCTTCTATTCTCCAATTATCTCAAATAATATTCATAAGATCTAGATGACACCACCATCTATCATTAAACTGAAATAGCTTGGGAGATTTTAGGTCCTTGTGCACAAATTCCAGCCAAATAGGACTATGACTCGAACCTATTGCTTCTAACACTTTACACATTCTATTTGCAAATTTCACCCTCCTCCTGCAACTAACAACCACATGATCCAGTTTTTCCCTTATAAAGCCTTCCCTTTCTCTATTATTTGCCCAGGTAAATCTGCCCCCTTTTGTTTCTATCTCCATCATATTACAATTTGTCATGAAGTTTCTGAATCTTTGACGGTCACCAAAAGATTTCTCAAGTCCCCCTTCTTTGTCAGAACCATATATAATATCAATAAAATCTCCCATTACACACTAAGGAATGTTTTGTTCTGGACATAACCTTTGAATATTTGACCACTATCGTAATTTTTGTCCAATTTCTTATGGGCCATACACAAAAGTCATTGCTCCACAAAACATACCATCTATCTTCAGCTGATTGATATGGATAATGTGTCAATTTATCACACCTATCTACACCTCAACTCCTTCTCTCTACCACACAGATGGTCCCCCTGACCTTCCTACTAGTTCAAAGTTTATTCCATGATCAAACTTTAATTTTTTTCCTTAATTTGACAACCTTCTCATCTCTCATTTTTGTCTTGCATATTAAGATTACATCTAGATTCACCCTCCTACACTGGAACCTAAGGTTTCTAATTGTCAAGGTGGTTCCCAACCCCCGACAATTCCAACTTAAACAACTCATGGCTCCTTAGTGGCTGTGAATGGCTAGCCACGACACCTTTCAGATATTGAACCCACCCCACTTTCAGAAAATAAAGCCCTTCTAATTCTATTTCTTTTAATTTTAACTGTACTAACCTTTTCGACCCCACTACCTTGCACCATCAATACTTTCTCCTCCACATCGATATGGAATTCTTCTTTATAGCTCATAAAAGCTTTGCTCTCTCCCTAAACAGATTTTGCTATCCCTTTCAGGTTGTCATCTATGCTCGACCATTTCTCTAGGTCTTCCTCCGTCACTTGTCACAAACCAAAAAACCCAGGTGAGTCTTTCTCATGAGCCTTACGTCTTTTAGCAACTGGAGATGGCTACTTTTCCCCTGCTCCCTTCTTTAAATTAACTCTCTAAACTTGTTGGGCTAGTATTCCGATTTCAATTCTGTTTATGTCTTCTTCATGCCCATTTTCTATCTGTGTTGATAAATATAGAGCCTTTGGTTCTTCAATTACTTGCCCGTCCCAATTCAACCCTGTTATTTTCCCAACTGGGCTTTAATTCCTTAGCCCTGCATTCCTGACTTGGTCACTTTTCTTAATTCTCAGGTTGTCTCTTACTTCCTCAATTCTCACCCTTGGCTTGGGCTTAGTGGGCCCATCCTCATATCTATCTTGAATCTCCCATACCGACCCATCTACCACCTTTGCATGCTGCCAACTGTATTTGTTTGAACCCCACTTTGATATATAAATGAAACTTACTCCCTCCTTACTTTCTTCTCTTCTTCATTAATGATCAGATTTGACATTCTTGAATATTCACCTTCTTGAATTTCCACTTCCTTCTGACTTCTGCCCCATCAGTCAAGACCATAATATGATCATTTCCTCCTGCCAAGGCCATACCCCGTACCTGTCCTTCAGCTTCCTCGAAGTTCATGTGATATCCCTCTACACCTATTTCCCTAGCAGCCAGTAGCTCCTTAAGCCGATCACCATGATTCTGTTTATTATTGTTTTGACGGCTTGTACTTCCTTTTACCGAATGAGTTACATTTAACCTGAATGGCTAGGCACTTAGATTTGTATCATAATTTCTTCTTAGATCATTAGCTAGATCATCATCATCTCTTATCTCACAAGATCTGTCGTAATGTCCTAGCTTACCGCAGATGAAGCAATATTTGGCTAATTTATCATATTTCACTTTTATCTTTGCCTCCTCAAGCCCTTATGGCCTTGGCACTCTAAAAGATAGAGTTAAGGGCTCTATTAGCATTAATGTCAACCCTTGCCCTACAAAAATTTCTTGCTTCAAACATTTTATCCTTTGGATTCTCAACTTCTACTACTCTTCCCAGTCTCTTCGCCATTGCTTCTACATTTACTAGCATTCTTCCTTGCGGTGGGATATCATAGAATTGCACCCTTGTATCTCGCTATCACATAAATATGGTTTCCTCCTTTCCAAACTTAGCATATATTGTCGAATAACCTAGGGTCTTTCCTCTAATATTCTGCTTGCTTCATTTGAGTCTTCGAACTTAAACGAAAAAGGGTTAAAGCCTAGAACATTCATTTCTACACCTTTCTTCAGTTTCCAATCTACTAGTATTTGCTCTTTCATAGCGCTAATGCTGATTTTTGTATTAGAGAACACTTTTCCAACTAATTCCCGTTCATCTTCTAAACTTGTTGTACCCCCTTTCCATTGCATTTGTAGTTCCATACCTTCCATCTTCCTCAATTGGACTCTCTACCCCTTGATTTCACTGCGTTGCTATCAAGAAGCCAAGAGCTAGAAAAGCCAGTATTGGGATTGAAACGTCAAGAGACAAAGACATACAGTCAAAAGTTTCCTCACTTCTCTCTCAGGTTGAGAGAAAACTCAATTGAATACTATCAAAGAGGTTGGAGTTGGGAGGCCAATAGATGAATAGAAGCAAGTCCTAACCTAAAAAACTATCACCGCTGCTTCTATTTCTCTTGGTTCATAAAATGCTTCACTTCACTGTAGCAACTACAGTGAAGTGAGGGATTGGGAGTATATACGCTTGACCCCATGTGATTTGCTAAAGGGGCCACGTGCCCCTTTAGCTATTTCTTTATTTTGTAATTGTTTTTTAAAATTCTCTTCCTCTGCAACTGAGTAGCGCACACACATTCTTTTTTTTAATAACATTTTGCCAACGTCTCACATTCACACACAACCACTATTAGTATTAACTTTAGATTCTACTTTCTCTCTCCTCCTTATACTTCTTTTATTTAATATATATAAATATACACACACATATATATTTACATTAATATTTTATATCTCTCTCTTTTTAAAAAAACATAATAATAAAATGTTATTATTTATATATTTTCATTCCTCTAATTTCTTTTACTTTTCTAAATTATATTTTAAATAATCCTTTTCTCATAAAATTATTTCTAATTAAATATTGATATAAAAATTAGGATGTTACAAGAAGAGACGAAAGCTGGCTATACAAGACTTTGACAGAGGAGCATGGTGAACTTTATGAGGCACATGAGGGCGCGTCCTGTGTTGAAATGCAATAGGACATAGACAACAGTGTAGATCAAAGCACGGTACATCTCCCTGATTAGAGCGTGTACTATTTAGAATATTGTAAGGGAAAATTTTCAAATGCCAGAAGCTATTGCCCTGAAGATATGTCTGGTTGTCAACAGAAACTGAAACAAACTAAGAGCAAATAGACATAGATAAACCGTAATTATTGAAAGGTTCTAGTATCATACAAGATGAGAGAATGAAACTTGCATTATTTGTGTATTACTTTATAGAATGAAACTTGTATTATATGTGTCTTGCTCTTGTATCTGTTTCGCCTAACTGAGTAAATTATATTGTATTAGAAAGGGTAAGATTCAAAAGAATCTGAATAGTAATTAGCAATCAATTATAAATATATAAAAGCAATACACCATATAATGCAACAGAGATACATGTCTATACCACATCTATGGCATCTCAGCACCTCAGTTGAAGGGTTCCAAACTACAGCTAGGTACTTCTAACTAGAGGTCCCAGACATAGCTAGGGCTGATATAATATGCTTCACATACACATTTCCTATATGCCTCAACACCTCGGCTAGAAGGCCCCAAACTGCAGCTAGGTACTTCTCACATTACAGAACATGGCAGCATATAAACAATCACATAAAGTATGAAGTTAGATCTACTACCTTCCAGTTTGCTTGTCCTTTCTCTAATCATTCTCTCGGTCTACTTGAGAAAAGATAGAACCCTAAAATACCAAATGTATATTAAATGAGTTACCACTCATTAAATCTTCATCCCCAAATTCTTATAATTAATTATTTCTACCCAGAATGCTTAATGACAAAATTGTCCTTAAGGATATTGGTCTATTTCCTTTTATACCCATTATACTT
Organism: Acacia concinna; assembly: GCA_037177275.1. Classification (NCBI taxonomy): domain Eukaryota; kingdom Viridiplantae; phylum Streptophyta; class Magnoliopsida; order Fabales; family Fabaceae; genus Acacia; species Acacia concinna. Next base: position 6,249 of record JBAGKO010000740.1, on the reverse strand, counting down.
ATACTATTCCAAAAATTATGACTTACGCTACACCTACACAATTTTATGTGGAGAATCTATTTTTAGTCTTAGATTTACTGAAATCCAACTCCTCCTCTTGGTTCCCAGCCAAACCGAAATGGTGACACTTTTAGGGCAAAAATTCTATTTGTAATCCTAATGCTTCCAAAATAATTTCCTCACTTTAACCCTACACAATTTTTCATCCTAAAACTATTGGAAGCATCTAAACCATCAAAATCCACCTCTATCATAGCCAAATAGAGTCTGGCCAAATTCAAGGGAGAAACTAGAAAAATGGATTCTCAAGTTTCTTTTAACAAAACACCCTTATTACACCTTAAATCACTTGTTTATTTCATTAAATTTATTTCTTACACGCTTAGTCAAAATTTGAGCAGAACCTCCCCTTAGAGTTCATGCATCCCAAAATTACAAAAGCAACCAAATCAAGCCAACAAACAACAACCAACAACAATCACCACAATTAATAAGAAAGACAAGGTTTCTTACGCTTACCTCTTATATTCGTGCTTTCTCTTTCTAAAACTAAAACCCTAGCCTCCCTTTCTCTTTCTTTTATTCTTCCTAAACATAAAATCAAGAGAGGCTTTAGAGATTAAAAGTGATCTTGAACCAATAAACTAGAAGAGATGAAGTTTTAGGCATCATACTTACCTTAAGACACCTTGGCTCCTCCTCTTTTCCTTCTCTATTCCCTATTGTGTTCCTCAACTTGGTGTCTCTCTCTTCCTCTTGTTTTGGATGAAATTTAGGCCCTCTTAGCACCCTTTAAATGGTTTTAAAATTGGCTTCTTGCATGTGCTAAATTACATTAAACAATTTGGTTAATTTTGAACCACATGTTTTTCTTTTTATTTTCTTATTTTTGACTTTGCAAGACCAAATATTTGCCCTCCATTTTGGTTTTCCAATCTTACCCTCAAAATCAATTTTAATCTTCCTTCTTTCCTCTTGGAAGTACCACAATGTACCATTGTGCCATTACCTTTTATTATGGTAATTTCTCTTGTTACCGTAAATAAGTTTTGTGCGCATTTTGGAATTAGTTTTCAAAAATAATTCTTTGAACAATTTTTAAATATTAAAATAAATGGTTTCATATCTAAAACTCATTCTTCTCATTCTTAATTCCTCCAAATTCAATCAATGTCATTTTCTCCTTAATTTCTAACAAATCACCTTTTCTTGAAAATGATGCCCGTAAAATATGCTTACTTGGGGAATTGCCACTCCCTGGATATGAGATCATCTTTATAATGTTGTCTCATCCTCAAAGTTAATTTTCCATTTTTTTTCTCAATTACTAGAGGCCTTTTGCTATTTTTCATAATCAATTTTGGCCTTGCTTAGCTAAAATTCCAATAATTCCTCAGAAGGTATTTTTGCCTCCTTCATTTGTCCCAAAATTCACCGTTTTATTCCTTTTACCTTGTTATACTCTTAAGGAATTTTTCGTGATTAAATTTGGGATCTTACAATGTTTTCTATAATTTACTTTTGTTTACATTAATTTAAATACCTATAAGCTATAACAATGTGTGTTGAGAGAGATGCATTAATCAGTCAAACATGTCAGGATAAAAAATAAAATAGAAGGGTTTATATATTTAAAATAAAAGTCAACAAAATTAAGGATACACGTTATTTATCATTAATGAATTTCTGAAACACTACAATAGTTAATTTCTGTTCTTCCAAAGGTAGTTCTCAATACTAGGGAAAAAAATAATAATAAAAGATGAATCAAGATACTCTGACGATAAACAAGTAGCATAAGCCAACTTAATTGGACTAAGGATTTAAGCTTTAATAATAAGGTAATTGATAATTCCATACCAATATAGTTCATAAATAATAGAAAGAATAAACAAAAAGAAAAAAAAATTGTTCCTTCAACAAAGCTTTTTAATCTCATCTATACATAACCATGCTCAGAACACCAAAGAGAAGTCACAAATAAAAGAGGTAAAGCAAAAAACATAACCCTGTTAAATGAAGAAGAGACCACATACGAGTAAGATACTTCATAGATTTAAAACTTTTAGCATGGCCACTTCTTTCTCTGAAAGCACTTCCTCCAGCCATTCCATATAATCTTTCCAATGATCATGTACAAATACATTCGTATGAGTTATTCAACCAAAAACGTTCTAGTTCATTTGTGGTTGAGATTTAATTTATATGTTATAAGTATGTGTAATAGCCTCAAATTATATGTGTGTGCGCGTATTATAAAGGTAATTGATATTTTAGTTATTTATTATACTTGGCAATAAAGATAAATTGGTAGCTTACTGCGTGTTTGGTTTGAAGGGCGGTTTGGTTGGAAGGGAGAGAAGGTGGAGAGTTTTTAATAATACCTTAGTTGATTTAAGAGGGGATGAGAGCAGAAGAATTATAACAATTTACCATTTTACCTAAATTATAAATTTCTTAAAAAATAATATATTTTCAATTTAAATTTATTTCATAATATTATAATTTTGACATAAAATTATATATTTTTTAAATCAAATAAATATAATAATTTTTTAAAATTATATTTTTATAATATAAGATTTTATAATTATATTTTTATTTAAAATTATACTATTTTTAATACAAATTTTTATTTTACATCATTTTATAATAATAGTTTTATGTGTAACAATATATCTTTTTTAAAATTTATATCATAATAATACTTTTTGATGATAAAAAATATTTTTATTTGAATTATTTTAATATTAATATTAATAATATATTTTAATTATAATAATAATTTGTTATTTAAATTATAATAATTTCATAAAGATATATATATATATTATTTTATAAATATATTTAAATAATAATAATATTATTATTATTAATATTCACATATTTTATAATTATAATATTTTTTATTTATTAAAATATATTTTATTTTGAATCATTTTGATACTATTTTAATGTGTAAGAAGATAATTTTTTAAGAATTGGTATTATAATAATATTTTTTATTGATAAAAAATATATTTTTATTTTAATTAATTAAATATTAATATTAATATTAATAATATATTTAATTTATAATGATATTTATTATTTAAATTAGTTTTTAATAATATCTTTTAAATTATAATAATTTTAATAATATATTTTTATTTTATAAATATATTTTAATAATATTATTTTGTTATTATAATATTTTTCACATGGGCATTATTGGAATATCACATACATTATAAGGGTGTAGTAGTCCAAAATTTTAGTTCTCTTCCAAAATTCCCTAATTTGAAGGGGAGCTAAAATGTGAGTGTTGAAGGGGAGGGGAGAGGAAGGAAACTTAGAAGTCTCTCCTTACTAAAATCTTAAACCAAATGAGGGGAGGGGATCATTTTTCCTCTCCTTCCATCCCCTCCCCTACAACCAAACACACCCTTATAGATATTTCATAGATCTCATTTAATTTCACATGTCACTCATTATTCTAATAAAACCCACCAAATATTTAATTATTGTATATCATGAAGCGGTTTTCTTACACAAATTTGTTAAAGCTGATTTGTGTAAGAAATGGTGGGAACCGACATATTATGGAAAAAATGTGGTCATGGGGAAAGGATCATGTAAAAGAAGAATATGGACCCTTTCTTTTATAGTTCTTTAATTTCCCTTTCATTATTCTTGCAAGAAGATATAAAATTGTGAGAAAGAAATAAAGGAATTAGAGTCAAGAAAAGAAGAAAGAAGAAGATATAAAATAAACACAAAGAAATTGTGAGAAACTTCCAAGAAAATTCTATATTCATTCAGCCATCTAACAACACTATCAGGAAGGTAAACTCTTGAACCTTGTATATATTTAGCATTAGAGTTTAACACACTTCACTTATCATTGCAAGCCCAGGTTAGTATGTTATGCTCTTCACTTAACAACCTCATATTTTATCTATTTTCCTTTTCCTTTAGATCTAATGTTATGGTTTACTTGACCACCTTATATTTGATTTGGTTTCCTTTTCCTTTAGGTCATAATATTGTTAGTGGTTCATCAAATTATATTCTGTAAGTTGGCTCAAATTTTTATGGCATCTAGTGATGATCAAGAAGCATCTTCCTCCAACTCGTCTAACTCTAATTCAACCCCAAGAAGCTGTTAGTATGAAATTTTCTAAAGTTTTAGGGGTGAAGACACTCGTAACGGTTTCACATATCACTTGTATCATGCTTTAATCAGGAGTAGTTGATTCGTAGTTTTCTAAGATGATGAGGAACTTGAGAAAGGGGAAGTCATTCCAAAAAATAAAAATCTCCTACAAGCAATTGAGGACTCTCATTTTGCAATTGTTGTCCTCTCCAAAAATTATGCCTATTCTCCATGGTGTTTGAATGAGCTCCAACATATTCTTTATACAAGAGATAATTTGTGTTAACAAGTTTTCCCCATTTTAAAAAATGTAGATCGATCTTATGTGCAGCATCAAAAAGGAAGTTTTGGTGAAGCTTTTTGCCGGGCACCAAATGCTTCAAAGGGACAAGAAGGTCACCGAAAGTTGGAAAGAATCTCTAACAAAAGTTGCTAACTTATCTGGTTGGGATTGTAAGGATCAATACATTAATTTTCTTTATTGGCTAAAATTATTCCACATATATTTTTTATGCTTATAATCATTATATGGAACATAAATCTAGATGCAGTCAAGCTATTTGTTTGCCACGCATGTGTTCTTATTTAAATTTAAAAAATACAATTAAAATGTAACATTTTAGTTGCATCAATGAATTGTAACAAGGTTATCAAACCTGGGTTAGACCAGCAGGTTAGCTCAAAAATCAACGACCCATTCATAAAACCGGTCTAGGCAGGGCATTAAACTAGTTTTTTTGTGCAACTTGAGGTGACCTAGTCTTGCTGGGCTCAACTCGGGTGGGTTATTGTGTTGAGCCGGTTACCTTGCTTTTTTTTAAGAAAAGGGTTTATGGGGTAGGTGGCAATCAATATTAATGACTATTAGTTTAATGATTAAATGATTGTAGGAAAGAATATTTTATGCTATCATCTATATCTATTTTGATAATTTGTTAGGTAAAATATTTATGACTATTGTTTTTAGTGTCATTGGATAGTCAATTGATACTATACGCCAATATTCCAAAGAAGTTTTAAAGAGTATTGGATAATTATATGATTATTTTATTAATGATTCAATGTATTGAATTGATTTTGGATGGTATGATACTTTGATAAGAATTTAAATTTTTTACTCCCTCTCTATTTGGCCTTAGGCTGATTTCGAGTTGATCCACTAACGCTTAACTCATTGCCTATACCAATTTAAATACTACCACAGAATCGTGCATATATGGTGCTCTATATATCACGGTTTCCTGAAACCCACCATATGTGGAGAGGCGGAAATTTTCCAGAATCATATACGACGGTTATAAGTAACAACTGTCATATATATGTGAACTATATATAACGGTTGTTCATTAAACTGTCATATAATTTCATAGTTTTTGGTAAAAAAATCATATCATATGTGACAGTTGTGTAATAAAAACTGTCATATATATGTTGGATATATGTGATGGTTGTTCTGATAAAACTCATCATACATTTGATATATGACGGTTTGGTAATAATAACCGCCCTATATTCTTCATTCATAAATCTGATATACTCATTTTTTATTGTCATTTGAAACTTCGTAAAACACCAGAAAGCTTAGTTTTCCACCTGCGACAAAGGTTTTCAATCTCCTCCGCCTTCCCTTTCCACCCTCTGTCGCGGATTTATCATTTCGTCCTTGTTAGATTGTCACCTGCGTGAGTTGTACGGGCTGGTTGGGTTGGGTGGGTTTTGTGGGTGTTGTAGTACGTACTAGTGCGAACGTAGTGCACGCACTGGCTTGCGAGGGTTTCGTAGGTGTTTCTAGTAATGTTTTAATCTACTTTCTCTTTGCAAATGTCTGTCCTTTTTGCATTTGATGTTGGTTGCTCTATCCTCTATTAAATTATTGCATCAGCTGTTGTACTGTATATATATAGTTTGACTACCTCTTATATGAGATCTGATATGTTTTATGTACATTTTAATGCTTGCTAGTTGTTGTATATATGTATAAGGATCAGACATTTTTAACTTCTTCAATGTGATTGAAAGGTTGTTTAATTTTGCGATGGATATATATATTAGAGTTCTTTATTTACTTTAATTTGTTGTATAATTATATTAAAGTTTGATGTTATTTGTATTAA
>JBAGKO010000729.1:0-12200 GCA_037177275.1 Acacia concinna | reverse complement strand
AATTAGAAATTTGAAATTCAAATTTCTAGATCAAACTTTTAGAATTAAATCTTGTATTTCAAAATTTAAATTTGTAGATCTGAATCTAGAAACTTTTAGAATTAATTATGTATTAATTCTTGTATTTTGAAATTTAAATTTCTAGATTTAGAATTAATTCTTAATTAATTGTTGTATTTCGAAATTTGAATTTCTAGATTTGAATCTAAATGAATTTGATTTAATTAAATCTCAACATTAAAAGTTTTCATATTCAGATCTAGAAATTTGAATTTTGAAATAAATGAATTGATTATAAAAGTTTCTAGATATAGATGTAGAAATTTGAATTTCCAATTTCGAAATATGAGAATTAATTAAGTATTAATTCTAAAAGTACATACAGCCCACATGAGTTTTATATAAGATTTGAAAATTCATGAACGGATGGATAGACAAAAATTGAGATTGAGCCTCCAGAAACCCTAGAGAGAAGCAAGAGGCGCTAGCATGCAATCGTGTTGGGATTGTTCATGTGTGGATACCGGTAATGGGAGGCGATTAGAAGCGTGCGTTGGGATTGTTCGTGTGTGGATACCGATAGTGGGAGGCGATCAGAAGCGTCAGCTCCTTGTGATCGAACAATCAAAATCGTAAAGGTACTCTCTAATCACTTAATATAAACGTCGTTGATAGATCCATTATTGGGAATAGAATATACACGCACCGGAAAAATTAACTTCCAAATTTCTAATCCCGACCATGTATCTATCAACGAGGTTTAGATCAAGTGGTTAGAGAGTACCTTTACAATTTTGATTGTTCGATCACGAGGAGCCGATGCTTTTGATCACCTCCCTCTACTGGTATCTACACACGAACAATCCCAATGCGATTGTGTGCTACCGCCTCTTGCTTCTCTTTAGGGTTTCTGGCGATCAATTTCAATTTTTGTACATCCTTCCCTTCATGAGTTTTCAAATCGTATATAAAAGTCATGTGGGCCGTAATGGACTATTAGAATTAATTCTTAATGAATTCTTGTAATTTGAAATTTGAAATTCAAATTTCTAGATCTGTCTCTAGAAACTTTTAGAATTAATTCTTGTATTTCAAAATTTAAATTTGTAGATCTGAATCTGGAAACTTTTAGAATTAATTATGTATTAATTCTTGTATTTCAAAATTTAAAGTTAATTCTTAATTAATTGTTGTATTTCGAAATTTGAATTTCTAGATCTGAATCTGGATGAAACTGATTTAATTAAATCTCAACATTAAAAGTTTTCATATTCTGATCTAGAAATTTGAATTTTGAAATACAAGAATTGGTTATAAAATTTTTTAGATACAGATCTAGAAATTAGAATTTCCAATTTCGAAATACAAGAATTAATTAAGAATTAATTCTAAAAGTACATTACCACCCACATGAGTTTTATATAAGATTTGAAAATTCATGAACGGATGGATAGACGAAAATTGAGATTGAGCCTCCAGAAACCCTAGAGAGAAGCAAGAGGCGCTAGCACGCAATCGCGTTGGGATTGTTCATGTGTGGATACCGGTAGTAAGAGGCGATCAGAAGCATTGGCTCCTCGTGATCGAACAATCAAAATTGAAAAGGTACTCTTTAACCACTGGATAGAAACGTCGTTGGTAAATCTGGAAACTTTTAGAATTAATTATTAATTAATTCTTGTATTTCGAAATTTAAATTTCTAGATATGAATCTAAAAAATTTTAGAATTAATTCTTGTATTTCGAAATTTGAATTTCTAGATCTGAATCTGGATAATTTGATTTAATTAAATCTTGAAATAAAAAGTTTACAGATTCAGATCTAGAAATTTGAATTTTGAAATACATGAGTTAATTATAAATGTTTCCAGATACATATCTAGAAATTTGAATTTCCAATTTTGAAATACAAGAATTAATTCTAAAAGTACATTACGGCCCACATGAGTTTTATATAAGATTTGAAAATTCATGAACGGATGAAGAGATGAATATTGAGATTAAGCCTCCAGAAACCCTAGAGAGAAGCAAGAGGTGCTAGCACACAATCACTTTGGGATTGTTCGTGTGTGGATACCAGTAGTGGGAAGCGATCAGAAGCGTCGGCTCCTCGTGATTGAACAATCAAAATCAAAAAGATACTCTCTAACCACTTGATGCAAACGTCGTTGATAGATCTATTATTGGGATTAGAACATACACGCTGCGGACAAATTAACTTTCAAAATTTCTTAGGGTTTTTCTTTGAACTTAGAGATTTCAAAACTCCCAATTATCTTCTGAGAAACTGTTTCATCATAATTCCTTTTAATCCAAAGCAACCTTTCATAACCTAAAATACCAAAAACATTTATTTTTACTTGCATTGTTCCTTTGCACCATGAAAACTTTGAAAACCCCCATATTTTCTTGACCTAATTCATCATGTTTCTTTTGAAAGCTGTTTTCTAGGATTTTCCAATAAGCGCTCCTCAAAAGGAACAATTGGTTGTGTCATATACTACATTATCTAGTGCAATCACATCTTGACAGACCGAAAAAGTGACATTTCGAGCCTGATCAAGTCCACGAGGATTCCATTCTCTCATATCATCTCACTCATCCTCAAGGCCAACAAGATATGGTACTTGGATTCGAGGGACATAGTTGAGAGATTGGATCAATTGGATCCATCTCACTTATCCAACATGGGGATTGAGTTGCCTTTGCTTGGACGTGATCCTACATTCTCTATGAAGAGGAAGAAGACTCCTCCTCCATCTTTATCTATGCCTTAGTCCATGCCTCATGCCTTTGTTCTGCCCCGGATGATGATACTAAGTCCTTTACTCCTCTCCCTCAGGCATACATTCATGACACCATAGAGGCTCATCTTGCTCCTCTCTACTCTCAGATTGACCACCTGGTTTAGCATGCTAATGAGCAGAGCACAGCATTACAAGTTATATCTTCATCCTTCTCACCCTTCCTAGAGGTTGTGAACTCTATAAGAGGTACTACCAGAGGTTCCACTCACCATATACCCACTCCTGATCCTATACCATCTCCACACCATTCACCTAGTTCTATCATCGGCCATTTCTCATCTTCACTTACAAACATATCTCAGGCCTCCATGTTACCGTTGCTCATCTTCACTTACTACGGAGGTAGTCGCTACGACAGTGGAAGAGGAGCAAGGGTGGCAGCAACTACGAAGGTGGTGGCTACAACGATAGAGGAGGAGAAGGGGTGGTAGCAACTGAGGAGGTGGTGGCTACAACAGTGGAGGAGGAGTAGGGGTGGCAGCAATTGTGAAGGTGGTGGCGACAACAGCGAAGGAATAGTAAAGGGTAACAACAATTGTGGAGGTGGCGACAACAATGGTGGTCAAGGAGCAGGTGGTGGATCAAACTATGGAGGTAGCGGTAAAAGCGACATAGGAGGAGTAGGTGGTTGCAGAAACTGTAGAGGTAGCGGCAATGACGGTAGAGGTAGAGGTAGTGGTGGTGGTGGTGGTGGTGGCAATAGTGGAAGTAGTGGTGCATGGGTGGAGGAAGAAGAGGTTATGGCAGCAACAAGAGTGGAGACGATAGAGGTGGTGAAGGAGGAGGAAGTGGGGGTGTAGATGGCCATGGAGGAGGAATTGGTGGCAGGGATAGTAGTAGATAACGAGGTGGAAGTAGCGGAAGTGATGGTAGTGGATGAGGAGGTGGTAGTCGTGATGGCAATGGCCTTAGTGGATGAAGCGACAAGATGAAAGAGGAAAAGGAAGTGGTAGTAACTAGTGGTGTTCAATTATATCTTGTCCCAGTATTTCTATCCTGATCCCAATCACTATCCCGTCTTAAAACATTTGGGACGAGACAAAGTCATTACTGGGATAGTACGGATTGAGGGACTAGCTTTGTCCCATCCCAAAATCATCTTTTTATTATTTTAATTAATATATATATAATGTTACTAATATTTTTATTTTTTACTAGAAAATCTAATATTTTAATTAAATATACAACTAAAATATTTTTAGAGATGTATTATTTATCTAGAAGGATATAATCTTTTTAGATATATATTATCATATATCATGTTCATATTTAATGCTAATTCTTTATGATTATCATACTTATTAAGTTCAATATTTAATTATTTATTATATTTGATTATACCTTCATTTTAAAAATAAAAAGAATATGATTATTTATTTCAGTTATATATTTTCAATCATCTACCAACCTATATCCACACATTTTAGTTTTTAACCAAAACACACACAAAAAATACAAGAAAAAGAAAACTCATCAAGTAAAGGTCCTCCAAACAATAAAAAAAAATGGGACATCCCATTATCATCCCCATTCCCATCCGAAAACTGATGGCATCCCGATCGCGAAAAGAATAAGACAGGACATGAGACAACTTTGTTGTACCGATGCTTTTATGAGATGGCATACAGAATAGGCATGTCCCGTCCCATCCCATGAACACCTTTAATTGTGGTGCGGTATGACATGTGACATGATACAAGTAAAACAAAAACAAATAAAACTAAAGGGTAAATTAATTTTTTTAAAACCATATAATGCAATGGTAATGAAGATTCATGAGGGGGTATGAATGAGGATTGTCAATTTTTTGGCAATCATCATTACTATGGTAAATTCTATTACCATACTAAAGAACAATTGCACACTCCTCTTTTAGTAATACAATTATAATTGCTATTGCAGGCATGTAATGGGGTTAAATTAAATTGATAGATAATTCATTTAGTTTCTTAATGTGTATCGGCTAAGCTCATGCCCGCCAAATGCTAGCTAAAGCCCATACTAGGTTGGGTTAAACCTATGTGGGTTTAAATGGACATGGGCAGCACACTAGTATTCTTTTTTTAAAAAAAAGCAAAAAAAAATACTCAATATGCAGTTTAACTTTTGTTTTCCTGCCTACATATGCTGCTACACTTTTATTACAATGTTAATACTAATTTCTCAATATAAATTAAAAGAAAACATGGATAATAAAACATTATAATCCTTATCACTTCCTCATTCAAACCACACATAAAATGATCTATGCAAATGAATAAATAGTTTACAAAGTTTTCAATCAATACAAGAATTAAACTTATTATACATATAAAGATTTTTCACAAGTGTTTTTTTTATGGAATGCAAGCTGGACTCTTACATTAGCCCCTAATAAATAAACAGAAAGTCTTACTGTCCCCCGCCTTCCTCTTGGTGAGGAAATGAGATTGGGTGATTATACAAGCAAAAAATTTGTTATTGTGTAAAAGAAAGTTTGGCAATATAATCTACTAGTATCAGATTTTCCCTCCATCTATGTTGATGGTCATATTCTAGTCTCAATGAAGAAATAATCTAGCATCTTCCACTATATCTCTGAATGAGTGGTTGGTATTACACCCCTTTAATAGTAACTTTATCTCTTTTAAAGAATCAGTGCGCAATACAGTAGTCCTCAGATTCCTGCGCCAGCATAACGCAAGGCCTTGGAGAATACCTATCAGTTCAGCAATTGATGATAAAACATTTGTAAGCTTAACACTGAATCCACATATCCATTCTTTTTTGTTGCTCCTTGTTGCTCCTCCATAATGACTCTTCCCATTAGGTAATACCGTTTTCACTAGCTTAAATTAGAGTTGGTAAAACAGGCCCAACCCAAGGGCTAAACCCACAGACCCGCGAATTGGGACAAGGTTAGGGTTGGGGAAATCCTAACCTATGGAAGTGCGAGCTGCACAGGCGAGCACAGCCTGGCCTGCAGGTTGATGAGATTCAACCCAAGTTGGAAAGTTGGCCCACATGATTTTTTTAATTTTTTTAAAAAATTTATATTATAAACTCTATAAATCTTATACTTCCACCTTGGTACTTCCTAATTTTAAAGTGAAAAAACTCTTAATCTCTCTCTTCCTTAAAATGCTATATCATTATATATTGATTACTTAAAGATGATTTAATGTTTTGTATGTAATCTTTGATAAATTTAATAACTTTATTGCTTAAATTGTTCATTATTTTTTAAATATTTATAAGTGAAATGGTTGATATTAGGAAGAAAAACTTGATAACCAATATATATAAGCTTTGGATTTTTAGCCAAATTAAAAAAAATTGGAAAAAATGCGGGCCAAGCTGCACACTACGGGTTAGGGTTAAGGAAATCCTAATTTGCGGACAGACCGCACCATTTGGCCCACGGGTTGGTGCAGGCCAACCTGCGGCCCAGCTCTAGTTTAAACTTATTATAATTCTATACTTCCCTTTTTTTCCTTTCATCCTCTTTTCTCTCTAAAACTCTCCATTCCTCCCTTTACCTACCCTGATTTCACCCGTCTCTACTTATTATAATTACATTAAGCTTAATTCACTAGTTTAAACTTATTATAATTCACCAGTTTAATTATATTAAGCATTGTATTTTAAACTTATTATATTAAATTGGTGAATTATATTAAGCTGAAAGTCTTACCAAATGAAGAAATATAAAGAATTAAAAGAGAAGTTCTCATTTAAGAGTTGTGTGTATTGTTTACAATGCTTGCTTATGCTTCTTTTTATAGACAAAAGTGTTCTTAAAGATCAAGTAAACTTGGTCAATTTTGATGGCCAAGAATGTTGACTTGTAGAGTCAATCTTAGTGGACAAAAATATTAACATGTGAAGGAAGTATAATAAAGTATTAGATGTTGACTAAGACATAAGTCAATGAACATAGACATAAATAATATTCATAACAATAATAATTATGTGATGCATCTTTGTTTTTCCATTAAAATTATGGGTGAAAGGGCATTTTCCCCCTGGAAGTATGCTGTTAGGGGTAATTTTGCCCTGGAAGTTTTACCTGGGGCGAAATTTCCCCGGAAGTATACAAACTGGGGCAATTTCGCCCTTCCTAAATAGAGCTCTGATAAGACGTTTGCCTGATTTTACACAACCTTAGTTGCCTCGGGGTCAAATACAAAATTTTGTACCACGAATTAAAATGCAATATAGTGCAATTAACTCGGGATCGTTCTCTTATCAAGGAGCCTTTATTTGACTTTCCTAAGTTAAACTAAGTGTTAAAATATAGTTAGTAGGGGAGTTTGAAATTGGTTTTCTTTTTCTAAATTAAAATGAGTAGAATAAAGCTAATCCTAATCTCTGTTTTTTTTTAATTTTTCCAAAAACAATAAAGAATTAATTTGGATAAAAGGGATTATAAAATAAAATGAGTCTTGGTAGTGAAGTAGTGGCTTTCCTAGCTTCCTATAATAATTTGGGAGTCAATTCGCATCAAGTCAAATTAAAAACCTCAACTAATCGCATTGAGTCCAATCTACCTAATTTATGACTAATCCTACAATCGCATTCATGGTCATTTCTTAAATAAATTGTTAAAAGCCACTTGATGTGTGTTTGAAAATTATTTTAATGCACTTAATTCCTCTCAATTAGAGCACAATCGCAACACTCAATTTTGAATTAAATCTATCATACACACTAATAATCACATAAAATGCACAATATCATCAATCCAAAGGAAATAAGATCAGCATAAAACCTAAATACACTAATATAAAATTCAACACAAGAGTAATTTAATCTAACATAGACAAATGAATATTTATCTAAGTCTCAAAATCATGTACTAATTTAGAAATAATTCAGCAAACAAAGTATAATACATGAATTGAGTAAATGGAAAATTAATAGACTTCCCTTTATAGCACATTGAAGCCATGACCACCATTATTCACCACCAAGACTCAAAAGAATTCAGCCACTCATGTTTCTAAAAATAGCCATTTGGTCAAAGCTGGAGAGAGAATATTAGTTTGTTGGTTCAGCGAAAGATAACAATGAAAAGAAGCAATTGATGATGACAGTGCTGTGGGGTTCATGGTGGAAATGGAAAATTGAGAGAGAGAAATGGTGATAATGATTTGGTGATGATGGTGGTTTAACGAGAGGGTTGATGGTTCACAGATAGTGATTGGGCATGCTGTTGGTGCTATCAGGTTCACGGTGGAGATGAGGATAAAGGCAAGGTGGGAGCTTGACTAACGGTAATGGTTCTCGGTGGCTGAGGAGATGATGGTGGTCCGTGGTTTGGTCTGACGTGATCGATGATGGTGGATGACTGATTGTGGGAAAACGGAATGAGGAGGAAGGTGGTGAGATGAGTAATTATCTCTTCCCTTTCGATGCACACAGCTCGCTATTCTCTCATGTGGCACCGCTGTCTCAAACCCAGACCCCAGTTCTTACGACACACCCCTCTTCTCGTGATTCTCTTCCCTTTTATTTCCACTGCAACTCCTCCCTTTTTGGCACACTTCCAGCTCACCTCCTTATCCTCGTCAAAACTGTAGCTGCCATTAAGAATATCCAGCTACTCATGATTGTTGCGGCCTCTCTCCCTCCATGATCTCTAGCTATTTTTTTTTTAAAAGAAAACTTGCCTAATTTCCCTTGGTCAATTGAGTTTTGACCAAAGACCAAATTGCAATATCCTAAAATATTGGTGGAGGGATTGAACTGTAATTTATTTTCTTCTTTTTTTTCTTCAAATACCTACAATGCAAGATTATCCAATAGGTAGAATCAAAAGTCCAATAAAATCATTTGCATGAATAATTAACAAATTATGAAAATTTAATCTCAAATTAGACTTAATTCAATTATTATTTTCTTTTCTCAATTTTATGCTTAATCATGCAATAATGACCTAAGAAATTCATCAAATTTCCCAAATTAATTACAAAAAAGCATGTTAAAATATGGTTCAATCAATAAGAAAGATGACCAGGACGATGACCAAGTAGAGGAGGGTAACGAAGATGAGGAAGGTGGTGAAAAGGGGGAGGAAGTCCTAGAGAGTCAACATGGTGATTCAAAAATGAAGGACAAAGAAGATGATGATATGGATGACGCTTCTCCAGGAGGTCATGAAAACAATTCCTCAAGTACGAGTGAATCTAGACCTGAGGACAAAGAAGAGAAACATTTACAACCAACAATCACATTGGAAATTGAATATGGATCTGACAACCAAGAAGAGGAAGAGGAAGAGTCTGACAATAAGAAGAAAGGGGTTGACAAACAATTGAGAAGATCGCAAAGGGAAATAACTCCTAGTTGGGTTGTCAAATCCCCATGGATTGACACAAAGAGGAAGTCAAAGGCAAAAAGGATGTATGATGAGAATGATCATTTATTCCAGTTGTGCACTACACAGCCTTCTGATGAGGAAGCTGAAGAGTGAGTTCATCCTACTTTTATTTCTAGTGTTGAATTACTTATCCCTTGTGTTGCCAAGTTATGTAAGCTGATGAATCTTTGTTTTGCCTTAGCATTTACGTTCAAATGCATGACTATTACCTGAGATGGAAAGAACTATATTGTCTGCAACTGAAAGGGTAGATTTACAACACAATATGGAAACTAACTGGTTCTTACAAATGTTAACATATTCATCAGGATCTAAATGTTGTGTTTTTTGTCAACACGTAGTTAATGTCCATGGTGGCCAAGACACTTGTTGCTGACCAAAAACAAAAAAAATGGAAGAGTTAGTCGGCACATCTTCACAGTTGACTTCATGACTAATATTGTCAAAGATCCGGTCAAGTGGTCTGTCACACAACATAAATCTCAAGTTCTCCCTGAACATATCGGTTATAACATTGGGGATTATGACTTCATATTCGGTCTTACTCTTTTCAATGACTACTGGTTTTACTATGTGGTTGATGTCAAGGCAATGAAGTTTTTTGCTTTAGATTCGTTAGTTGATACACTAACATATTTATGAAGGGAGAAAGAACTGGAGGATGTGAAGCAATTAGGTGGAAAACCCATGCTCTCACGGAAGACGAAGGTAAAACCAAAAATAATGATTGATCTTAAATAACACATGGCAAACGGAGTCATATGGCAAATTTGTTACTTTAATTATGTATTGTTTGTGAAATCCGTTGGTCGTTTGTGCCTGACATGATTTTTCACTTATTTTCAGAGGGATTGCTTATTTCAGATGCTTAGAACTGTTAAGCCAAATTTGTTTACAGATGCAACTAAGATTAAAAAAGAAGCCACATGGGCACAAGTACATGTGCAATCAGACACGTTAGTCGACTTCCTGTTGATTTGTTGTTGTAATTTCATGAAAATAATTCACTATCTATAACTAACATCACGCGTATATTTGTAGAAACTCTTGTGGTGTGCATGTGTTATCTTGGTTGCAAATGTGGGATGCATCCGAACAAGGGGAATATGGCTGCACAATGTCTTACTATTCTTTGGAAGAACTGCATGAATTGAAGGTTGGGTTCTTGTAGTGGCTTGTCACACATCCTGACAACATACATGTAGATAAAGTGTTGTCCATGGTAAACCAGAAAATGCAGAAAAGGAGGCAAAAGTAGCTTTATTGGTTGATGTCTATTGTACTTAGGCTTATGTGTATTGGCTGAAAGATTCAAAATGTAATTAGTTTTCAGCCTTTTGTGACTAAATGCAATCAACTATTGCTTTTTGTACCTTGTGATCACACACACTTTGTACTGCATCGCAAAACACATATGGATTTATGATATTTTGACCATGGCCTTTGTTGCCATCTATTCTAGTTTTGATGAATGAACAATTAGTATTATCCCATATCAATCAAGATCTAACAACCACATGGGAAGCCATTGATAACCCCAGAGGGTTTAGTGACAACGCCAAGGGCTTTATTGACAACCCAATGGGCTTCACTGAATTCCTCTGGGATCGTCATTGACTTTACATGTGGGGTTGTGATTGAAGCCCCTAGGGTTGTCATTGGTAGCTCCTGGGGTTGTTAATGAAGCCCCTCGGGTTGTTAAAGACTTCCCATGTGGGGTTGTCAGTGAAGCCCCAGGGGTTGCCAGTGAAGCCTATGGGCTTGTCAATGAATTCCCCTGGGCTTCATTGACAACCCCACACGTTTATGAGTTGTTGACCACCTCATGTGCAACCAAACAAGTGTCAAGCCATATATAGTAACAATTTGCCTCACAAACATAACATGTTAACAAGTTGGTACTTAAACATACATATATATTAACAATGTTATCAGATAACAGTAACAACCCTACGGGCTACATTAACAACTTCATGTACATGTATTGACAAGTCTTCGTCCATACGTTGACAACAACATTTACATCAGAAAACTAACTTGCACAAATGAAAGTTGAAAATAATAGTTGGTTATATCCAACATTCATTTACACAAGAACATTCATTTAAAAGGTAACAGTAAATCCATATTGACAGACCTCTTAACAAAAAAATGCAAGACTTGTCATCCTTACTAGAAACTTGCCTAATAACATGTACATCACAATAGTAGGTTAGGCACTATCCAAAAAAAATACATGCACTATACAAAAAGTCATGTCAATATCTTCCATCATCCTGGATTAGGATTCTTGCAAGTCCTCATTGTATGTCCAGGCTCGTTGCACCTACCACAATAATAAACCCTTTTACTTTGAAATTGGGACTCTATCCTTCTTTTTCTTGGCCTTCCAGGTGGTCTCCTTGTGATTGGTGGTTCTAACAATGCCTGCGACATCAGTTGTGTCACTGTAAGGGATTCCGGATGTGGACAATCATGTATTGCTATTGGCCTCATAGCACTTTCATATATCTTTTCTTGGGTGGATATTTTGTAGTAATCATCTACATAGGCGTAAACATTATGATGAACAGACTTTATTGCTACACATGCATGAGAACAATGTATGCCATTCATTTGCTATGCCAAGCAAGTGCATTTGTGTGATATGAGGTCAATAGTGACATAGATGAGTCGGTTATTATACTTTGTTGCGACTGAAATCTGGTCATCGCCATAATATTCACACTCCATATTTGTAGCCCCTTCAACTTCCTCCATCAACTTCGACTCAATGTTCAACCCAATTCCATTTGTCCAATTATTCATGGCAGATTTGCATGCAACCAACTTTTTGGCCAATTTCTCTCAGTGCTCATGAATGAAAATGTCAACATTGTGCTTCCTCTCTTTGACAATCCACACATTAAATGACTTAGCCAGATTTGAAGTTATTTTGTCCCACCTTTTGTGAGAAAATTTGCTTTGAGCCCATTTGTCCACATCACCTTCAGTCTCAACCCATTGACCTAAATGTGGAGAAAACAATTTCA